>KV458898.1:0-93044 GCA_001662605.1 Pseudogymnoascus sp. 05NY08
AACCCTAGCCTTAATTGGCTTAAAGAAGTCTTTGAAAAGCATACAAAGGATCGTACGAAGGGTGTATATCGACTTCTTATACTTGATGGACATGGCAGTCACTCAACACCTGAATTCGACCTCTTTTGTAAGGAGCACTCGATTATAACACTTTGTATGCCTCCACACTCGTCACACTTACTCCAACCTCTTAACGTGAGTTGTTTTGCAGTTTTAAAGCGTTTGTATGGGCGACAAATTAAAGAGCTTATGCGACTTAGAGTTAGTCATATTGACAAAACGGACTTTCTTACGGCTTATAGTACAACCCGCCAAGAGACCTTTACGTCCGCAAATATCCAGAATGGATTCCAGGCTACAGGATTACTCCCATACGACCTAGACTATGTCCTCTCAAAGCTTAATACTCAATTGCGGACACCTACCCCACCTCCGCACCCTCTAAATGAGCCTACTCCGTGGGTCCCTGAGACGCCTTATAATATACACGAGCTACAACATCAAGCAACGGCAATCAAAGGGTTTATTAAAGGTCGTACGAGAGGCTCTTCTAGTCCAACAGATCAAGCAATTCGACAGCTCGTCAAGGGATGCCAACTCACAATGCATAGCGCAGTTATACTTGCGGACGAGAATCGGAAGCTACGGACTAAGAACGAACGACAAAAGAAAAAGCGATCTGTACGAAGGTCATATATAGCTACGGGAGGTGTTTTAACTGTTCAGGAGGGCATAGATCGGTCTGTAGATACAGATTTACAGCCTGTGGGGCAAGTTACGGACCAGGCTGCAAGACCACGAACGCGTGCGCCAAACAAATGCAGTATATGTAAATCACTTGTACATACAGCTCGTATATGCCCACTTAAGGATAGTTCAAATTAGGATAGTTTAATAATAGATATTTTATTTTGTTGTTATATAATTGTGTTGAGAATCGCTGAATTAGTAGGGTCGTGATCCGTTAACATATACGATCCGCTTACTTATTAAGTACGTTAACGTACTTCATAAGCAAGTTGCGCATATATGCAAGTTGCGCACGCCCCCTCATTTTTTACGCGTCTACATTCCTTTAATTCCACCTATCTCAACTAATGGACCTCTAATCAGCTCATAAAGAGGGGCGAATTACTCTTGCACTTCAAGCCTATAATAATGGCTATTTTACAAGTCTACGGGCAGCCGCAGACGCGTACGATATTCCAGCTTCAACCCTTCGATATCGCGTCAAGGGAGGACGCGCGCGGAGAGGTTTACGAGCCGCAAATACCAAACTTTCATCTACAGAGGAGGAAACTCTTATTAAGTGGATATTGTCTATGGATGAACGAGGCTTACCTGTTAGAAGTAGCTCTATCCAGCAAATGGCGAATCTTCTCCTTTAAAAACGATCGAATACGGACCGCGATAGTCTCCTTACGGTTGGCAAGTGCTAGGTTTATAACTTCGTACGGCGCCATGACTCCCTCTAATCAAAGTACAACCGTAAATACGATTACCAACGGGCTAAATGCGAAGATCCTACAATTATTCAAGACTGGTTTCAGCTTGTACAAAATACAGTTGCAAAATATGGGATCTAAGACGAGGATATCTATAACTTTGACGAGACGGGTTTCCAAATGGGCGTAATTTCGACCGCAAAGGTTATTACGGGTTCTGAAAGAGCTAGCCGGCTAGTATCTATTTAACTAGGGAACCGCGAATGGGTTACGGTTATTGAATCTGTGTCGTCATCTGGCTGGAGCCTACCGCCAATGGTCATCTTTGAAGGAAAGGTTCATATCTCAACTTGGTATACAGATATACTCCCACAAGATTGGACAATTGCGCTAAGTGATAAGGGGTAGACGGATGACTCTTTAGGTCTTACGTGGCTTACAGACGTCTTTAAGAAACATACAAAGGACCGTACAAAGGGTGTATATTGTCTTCTAATCCTTGACGGACACGGAAGCCATTCTACACCCGTGTTTGACCTATTTTGCACAGAGCACTTAATTATTACACTTTGCATGCCTCTACATTCCTCGCACCTTTTACAGCCGTTAGACGTAAGCTGTTTTGCAGTTCTAAAACGCTTTTACAGACAGCAAATCGAGGGGTATATGCGCATGGGCGTTAATCACATCGACAAGCCAGACTTCCTCACAGCCTACGTTTCAGCCCACAACAAGTCTATGGCTATAGATATGGTCTGTAATGGGTTCTTAGCAACTAGTCTTGTTCCTTTTAACCTAGAACGGGTGCTTTCAAAGCTTAATACTCAGTTACGGACCCCTACCCCGCCCGTAAACCCCTCCCCTACCTAGGGTCCTTAGGTACCTGAAACACCCCACAATATCTCTTAATTAGAGCTCCAAGCTCAGGCAATTAAGGGATATATCAGCCGGCGTACACAGAGTCTGCCAAGTCCTACAGATTTTGCACTCAACCAGCTCGTAAAGGGTTGTCAGATAGCAATGCATTCCGCTGTCCTTCTTGCGGACGAGAATAGACAATTACAGGCTGAAAATGAGAGACAAAAGAAGAAGAAGGCAAAGAGGAGGTCTTATATAGCTCAAGGGGGTGTTTTGACAGTTCAGGAAGGGTTGAATTGATCACAGGAAGCTAATTTAGAGCCTACGGAGGGGTTTACGGACCAGCCAGCCCAGCCGCAAATACGTGCACCACGGACGTGTAGTATTTGCAGATCACTTGAGCATACAGCTTGTACGTGCTTACAGAGGGGAATTTCTAATTAGGGTAGTTCTATAATAATCAATTAATTTTGTTGTTGCGTAATTCGTCCGTAAAACGCAAAAAAAGAGGGGGCGTGCGCAACTTGCATATATGCGCAACTTGCTTATGAAGTACGTTAACGTACTTGATAAGTAAGCGGTCCATATAAGTAGGCGGTCCACGCCCTACCAAAACCACCACTTTACAGACCACTTTACTAGCCATGTCTCAACCAATTGATATCCAATCACTATCTAAAGAAGGGCGAATGGCCCTTGCGGTCAAATCATACAAATCAGGCTATTTTACTAGTATACGGGGCGCAGCGGACACGTACGAGGTCTCTCATACAACATTACGGGCGCGTCTCTAAGGACGCGTTCCGTAACGAGAAATATGGTCCGTAAACCTCAAACTTATAGATACAGAGGAATTAACGCTTGTTAATTGGATCTTATCTATGGATAAGCGAGGCTTACTAGTTCGTACGGCTTTAATTCGAGATATAGCTAACTTATTACTTTAAAAACAGACTAGTACAGACGCGTCTCCCCCGCAACAAGTTGGCGTCTAATGGCCATATAACTTCGTACGACGCCACGACTCTTTACAGGCCTGTTATAATCGCAAATACGATTACAAGCGTGCCTTATGCGAAGACCCGACTGTTATTTAAGACTAGTTCTAACTTGTACAAAATACAGTTGCAAAATATAGAATCTAGGACGTAGATATCTATAACTTTAATGAGACGGGCTTTTAAATAGGTGTGATTTCGACTGCAAAAGTCATTACAGCCTCTAATCATACGTCACGGCCTGTAACGGTCTAACCTAGGAACTGCGAATGGACTACGGCTATTAAGTGTATTAATGCGGACGGTTAGTTGCTTCCTCTAATGATTATACTTAAAGGCAAACTCCATATCTCTACCTAGTATATAGACGCTTTACCGTCTAATTAGAAAATTGCAGTTAGTGATAACGGCTAGACTACGGACTAATTAGGCCTTATCTAGCTTATAGACATCTTTAAAAAACATACAAAGGATTGTAGGAAAGGAGTATATTGACTTCTTATTCTTAACGGACATGGAAGTTATATTACAGCTGAATTTGACTTGTTTTGCAAGGACTGTAATATTATTACTCTCTGCATGCCTCCGCATTCCTCGCATTTACTTTAACCTCTTAATGTAAGCTGTTTTGCAGTCCTAAAACGGTTATATAGGTAACAAATTAAAGATCTTATATAGGCTGGAGTTAATTATATTAATAAGTCTAATTTCCTTCCAGCTTATTTTACGGCCCGTACGGAAGCTTTAACCTCACGTACGATCTGTAGTGGGTTCGCAGCTATAGGATTAGTCCTATACGATCTAGAACGTGTTCTCTCGAAGCTTAATACTCAATTACGGACGCCTACTCCTCTGATTCTGTCCGTCGACGAACAAGCATCCTAAGTCCCTGAAACGCTACATAATATATAGGAGCTAGAATCTTAAGCTAAGGCAATTGGAGACTTCGTACAGCGCCGTACGGCCGGTTCTTCTAGTCCTACAGACCGTGCAATTCAACAATTAGTTAAGGGTTGTTAAATGGCGATGCATTCCGCAGTCCTCCTTACGGACGAAAATAAGAAGCTACGGGCTGCAAATGAGCGTCAAAAGAAAAAGAGAGCTGTACGACGGTTGTATATTGCTACGGGAGGTGTTTTAACAGTCTAGGAGGGTTTAGATCGATCCGTAACTACAAATATCAAGCCTGTAGAGCAATCTACAGGTGGGGTTAAGGAGCGACGGATCCGTGCGCCACGGACGTGTAGTGTTTGCAGGTCTCTTGAACATACGGCCCGTACGTGCCTAGAACGAGTTAATTCTTCTTAGTTTAATTTAATAATAATAATTTTAATTGGTTGTTGAATAATTGGTCTGTAAAGTAGTGGTTTTGGTAGGGCGTGGACCGCCTACTTGTATGGACCGCTTACTTATCAAGTACGTTATTTTTGGGACCGGTCCGCTCCCGTTTCTGTACCATACAACAATTATATATATAGACAACGACATGGAAGGTTGACTACGTTGGTAAATGTTAAGCACGGCTATCTCAAGCACCTATACTAAATAACCCCTGTCCTCACTCCCCCATCCATAGCCCCAAGGTATCTCCGGCCCCTGCCATTATTATGCTATAACTCCCCTCTCCCCCCATCTGCCCCCCCCCCCCACAAAAAAAAATCCCTTATGAACGTCTCTCCCCCAATCCCCATCATAGCCAAATCCCAACATACATAAAACCACAGTTTAACCCCCCTCCCTCCCCTGATCAAAGCTGCCCAAGCCTCTGGACCAGCCATCGGCCCCGCCCATGGACATTAAACTGATTGATGCGGAGAGCAGCACCCCGCCGAGCCAGGTATCTCAGAAAAAAGGTATCCAGAGTACAGCAACAAAAACCCCAGAACTCCAACGTAGAAAAAAAACAAACAGCGCCGACGGTATTGAGACGGCGCGCGAGAGAAGACGGAAGTTAGAATTTGCATTGCGGTTTGGTTTTTCGCTCTGTTTTCGCTACCATTTGATCGTACACACACTCCAATTTGGGGGTATTTGACAGGATATCAGTTTTGTATATATTAGTATAAGTACTTGGTCGGTGGTGGTGGTGGTGGTAGTGGGCGACCGGGTAAATAGAGCGTGATATTGAGAGGTGATATCATTCATATTCCTGTTTGCGTTCGGACGATGGCGCCGCGGCGTTCCTTACCATCCCTTCTTTCTGGTGAAGCGCTTGTTGAGGAGCGCGAGGACCTTGGGGACGTTGAATTGGACGTATTCGAGGTCGAGTTCCTCTTGGCCGTCTTTCTGCATCTCCAGGAGATCGTCGAGCTTGAGGTCAAGCTCTAACAATCCACGGTTGCGTCCTGGTGATGAAGAGTTAGTATTCTGTAGTGTGAAAGGAATGAAGAAGGTATTTTGTAGTGGAAAAGAAAGTAAGAAGCGCTGCGCACCCTTGTAATGCAAACTTATAACGAACGTCCCGGGTAATGGACTCGTGAAGTTGAAGTAGATGTTCGCCCTCCGGTTGTCTGGCACATTGCTCTTCTGGATGACACCTTCCTTCTCGAGCTGTTGGTGCGTGAACTTGTACGGTCCCAGGACCTTCTGCTGCTGCTGCTTCCTCCGGGTTCCTTCCGCCTGGCCTCTGACATTGTGCAGGTAGCTCTTGTATGTCTCCAGCTGGTTCACGAGGTAGGTGTTGTGGTCACGGATAGTCTTGAAGACCTCGTCGAGTTTCTCCGTCTCCAGAACAACGCCATCCTTCAAAGAACCGAGATGGTGTAATTCCTGCTCAATCTCATCGCGAAGGGTCGCAAAGCCATCTCCCCTGTCGATGACGCGCATCTCTTGCAGCTGGGACAAGAGCTCCATAGCGCGAATACCCTTACGGACCATGACAGCATCGTTCCGCGAAGTCGCCGCTGCATCAGCAACTTTCTCGAGGCGCAGCGGGCGGCGCGCTACGTGTGGGTTTCCAGGTATCGAGCGCATGATCTGTACAAAGGTTGACTTCGCCTCCATGAAGAAGACTTCTTCCTGAGTGATATCGAGCGCGGCTGTGAGATCATCAATGGCCGTCTCCCATTTGCTGAAAAGCGGCAGGTTGATGGCCCTGTTGTCCTTGCGAGGGAGTTGTGCTGGTGCTGGGCCAAGCTCGGAAAGAATAACCGCTAGATGAGAGTTGTCATCCTTGTTTAGCTCCACGCGATGCTTGTCGAGGAGGGTGTGCGTGGCGTAAACCTCGTTCAGTGTGATGGATAACTCAAGATCCTTCTTTGATAGAGCAACATAGTTGTCCATCTCCAAACTCTCATAAAAGTCCTGGACCTCACACAAATCAAGCATGAACTTGTTGATGCGCTCCTTGTTCCCCTGGATGAATGGCTGCAACTTTGCCATGTATGGCTCTTTGCCGTAGGATGGCTTGTTAGCCAAGTTCTGGAGCATCTTGGCGATAAGAGTCAAAGTTCGCCTAGGCTTCTCCGCAGGAGTCCCCTCAATCAGCATATATGACTTCGGGGTGACAATTGCGGGGTTGATGAAGCGCAGGAAGAAGAATCCGCCGATCAGCGTGCAAATAATCTGGTCGTTGGCATCTGGGTACTTTCTCTTTGTGAGACTGCGAATCTGCTTGCAGATCCATCTGATGCCGTAAGGGGTCTCCTCAAGTCCATCGATGATCGTGGTGAGGAACCCATTGGCGATCTCCATCAACATACCAAGACGAGGTTCGATGATGGCTTGAACTTGTGGGTTCTCCGCAGCCTGCTCCGCAGTTACACCTCTGGGCAGGTTATCCGGTAGCTTGTTGTGTTCTTCCTCAATCTGCTCAATCATCTTCTCATAGACCTTAAGCGGGTTGATTTCCAAATCAAGATCTCTCAGCTCAATGAGGCCGTTGATTCTATCCGCCAAAACCGCCTTAAGGTAACTTTGTCCCGGGCCTCTGCGAGTATATGTGGTCATCATCCGAGAGACGGGTGTGTTGGCACGAAGCAGAGACGAATATTCAGGGGTATTATCGAATTGGTAAGTTAGGACTGACTAATCCAGCAAGTTAGCATAGCCAAAGTTGAAGTTAACCTCACGGAGCGCATACCTGAAACATAGTCAAGAGCAAATGCTCTTCTCGACTCTCATACTGGTTTCCGTAGATTGTGAACATGACTGTCTGTAGCAGCGCATCGATCTCAGCCATGGTGACGAGCCGGCAAAGATGAGCAATATGCCTGGGCTCAGACTGAAGCAGGAACAACAGGTTGCCATATTTCTGGGTCTTCTCGTCGTTGGGAAAGAAACCTTCCTGTAAATCACCAGCATCCTCAAGATGGCTCGCGACCTCGTTCTGCTCTTCCAGCGCCATGCGGTTCTGAATCAGGAGCGCGATGCGCGAATCCAGATATCGGACGTCCTTCTCAAGCACGAAGTTCTTCTTCGACTGCGAGGAGATTTTGGACTTTAATTCGCGCAGCACCTTCTGCGCCTTCGCCAGGTCATCCTCGATTTCCAGATCCCGCTCATTTGCGGACATGCTCATGTATAGTGCGGTCACGGAAGAGTACCTCTTCGACTGCCTCGCCGACCGGCTGCCATCGTTGACGCTCGACATTGTGTTCTGGCGCGAGACGGGTTGGAAGGAGGAGGAGGAGGCGCTGGACGCACGCGATGGTGTCTGTAACATGGTCGCCATCACACCCTGTGTCGCTCGACGGAGTTTTGTGAACCCCTCTGGAGGACCGGGGCAGTGGTTCCTTTTGTCCGCCGCGGTTTCGGAGTAAGCGCGGCGAGCCCGATGGTGCTATCGCACAGCGCAGTGGGTAAGAATAGGAGTGTGTGATGGAGCTGTTGCGCGCGAGGGTCTAGATCCCGAAAGGCGAGACAGATGTGGTGTAGGACAGGTGGTTCAGCTGAGGAATGAAGGCTGCGGATGGATCGTTCAGACGAAAGGCTGGAATTCGACACAAAAAGTAAGGCTGGAGCGCAGACGCTTGATTGTAGTTATCGAGGGAGTTTGATTTCGCGGCGAGGAATTGGGTCGACAAAAGATGTCTTTGCGCAGGTTATAATCGGGTCTGTTAAGACTCTTGTTGTTGCTAATGGAGGGTGAGGGTTGGGAGAAAGTATCTTCCTGGAACCATATGCAGTGTCGATTACTGTTTGCGAAATGTTGCGGTAGGACAGCGTAATATCCCGATTCGTTGCGACAGGAATGTCTGAGACGGGAGAATGATTCCGTGGGCTTGGGCCACGAGGGGGTTTTTGAGGCAACCAGTCAGGTTCAATGCTGGGTATTTGTCGGCGAATAGCGAGTGAGGCAAGGCGCGATGGTTGATGCACCTCGGGAAGATATTGGATTTTTGTATTTCGCGCGCGACTTTTCTTTGAGAATCGGCGACCTGGTATGGAGTAAAAGAAGGACGGTGAGGAAGTGGGAAGGATAGAAGGAGGGTGAAGGAGGAGAAGATGCTAGGAGTTGGTAGTGGTGGTGGTGTGGTTGTTATGGGTAGTGGATGGATGGATAGGGAGGGATTAAAGAGGAGAAGGAGGAGGGGGAGGAGGGAGGGAGAGGGGGAAAAGATACATAAGAGGGTTAGGAGGGTTGGGAGGGTTGTTAGAAAGTGTACTAAGTAATATAGTAAAGTAACATAGAGGGTACCTGACTCTAGGTGAGGGATTGTCTGAGAAGAGACGTCGCTAGAGGGTACAGGGGTCCACTACTTTAGGACTAAGTTAGTAGTGTGGTGTAGTAGTTTGAGAAGAGGATACAACTAAAAAGAAGTTATACTGATGGTAGTTATAACTCATATTATACTCGTTTTATATGCAAAAGATCTAACATTATCAGCTATAAATACACGATCTACACAGTATACACAGTTATCTTCGCATTGAGAGACGGAAGGATGGAACAATGTAACTATAGTATAGCCAGCCTCCTATCTAAGGATCACCTCTCCTCCTCTCTCCATCCTTCCCTTGAAACAAGCAAATCAAAAAAGTCAACAGCAACACAGCGCCTACGAAACAGATAGACACCGAACTGGCGGTGATTTACACAAACCTCCATGCACACAAGAGTATATCAGGAATGCCGATATTACTCTAAACCACCGTTGCCCAGTCTTTGTCCTCTGCTGCCCACTGTTACTACCCCACATGTCGCAGTACAGTACCACGTCTTACAGATTCACAGTGCATCCACCACCATCATCATCATCATCATCATAAACGAGAAACGACCGACCGACCGACGGGTACCTGCCCAGCATCGCCGACGGGACGAACCAGCCCACTTCATTCGCCCTACGAGATACCCTAACTACCCTAACTAATCCCGTACTACGCTGGTTAGTGCTGGTAGTGGTAAACTAGAAATTCTAGTATCACACGCCCAGCACAATGGCGCCAGTGGGCAATTCATGCCATTGAACACACGGCCAGCAGAGGGATTGGGGGCCCAGAGAACCCTGAAACGCATCATAAGAGGACCGAACGTTTGCAAGCAGCATTACAACAACGAACCTGCGCATATCCTGTGC
Organism: Pseudogymnoascus sp. 05NY08; assembly: GCA_001662605.1. NCBI lineage: Eukaryota > Fungi > Ascomycota > Leotiomycetes > Thelebolales > Thelebolaceae > Pseudogymnoascus > Pseudogymnoascus sp. 05NY08. The sequence goes on from KV458898.1 coordinate 9,823, forward strand.
TTTACACCTACAAAACAACTCACCGTATCCGCCGCTTTCAAAAACACACACACTCCTCCCAGTCCTGCCTGTTCCATCCGATATCCAGCCAAGCCAAGCAAACTGAGACCCGAAGTGGACCTCCAACCCACCACCACCAGCACCATCCCTCACCATCGCGCATGTCACTAAATTAATCCTCTACCAGGCTCGCATACACACACAGGCACACACACTGCACCCACCGTGCCTGGCGCGTAAGAAACCACAGGGCATAGTGCAGGGCATAGCACCCACCACCCACGGCGATAATCCATCTCCAACCCCAGGCCGTGCACACCCAACACCCACCGCAACAACCACAAAACGCACTGTGCTCTGCTCCCCCAACCCCCGCGATCGTCAGGAGTGTGTTTGGCCTTACCTCCTCGCCAAACCAACACACACGTCATGCATGGAGTGTCCGATCCATCCGAGGTCGTCTCGTTTCCTTCTCCCGCCTTCCCCTGAGTAACTAAATTCCCGCCGTGGTGCGCCCCTGTGCTACTGTATGCATACACACACGCCCGTACCTGCTTCCGCAATCTCGCGGCGGTAAGGGGATCGCTTGGTGTCTGACGAGGGGGGAGGGGGGAAGGAGAGAGGGAGTGTGACCCCTGGGGGGGATCGGCAGGTAGAAGGGGAGGTACGAGTAATGGATGGGTCACGGTGCGATGGTTGGTCCCCCCCTGGCTGGAGTGGGATGGGGTGAGGGAGGGGGATGGGAAGGGAAAGGAAGGGCTATAAAAAGGTTTGTTGCATGGGCGGGTGGATGGGATGGGATGGGATGTCAAGATAGTAATGTACTGAACTGCACTTGCAAGTGTAGTTCACCCGGATGGTACAGTACCTGGATTCCCTCATATCCCCAACTTCCTCGCAGCCCATCCTTGTTCCTTCCCTATCTCGATCCCTCGTCTGTTCCTACCGCATCCAACGCGAAGGGGTCACGAAAGCGGAAAGATGACAGTCCGAATACAGGCACGTGGCTGACTACAACTTCGCCATGGAGTACCAAAGCAGCCGTAGCGCGCTGGGGACCAACAAGCTGCTAGCTGCCAACACCAACTCGTCGCACGGCGGGAGAGGGAAAAAAAGGTACCAGGAACAGCCTAGGGATGCTAGAGAGATAGTGGTAGAAGTGTTAAAAGTGGCACTCTTTCTTCCTTTCACCATCATCCACCTCCCCCCCACAGAGCACCCACCCATACGATCATCATCCGCGCTTAGCGTTTGCAGTCAAAGGAGAAATTTCTACAGTAGTTCGTCGCGTCCCAAAGCGGAGGGGGAGAGTCTACGTCACATCCCATCTTTGTCTCTTTAAGATTATCCCATTCCCGTCACGGCGGGATCAATCCCCCCTATCTCTATCTACATCATATTTTCCCTCCTACTCCCATCCCTCTTAGTTACGCCCCAAATAACATGCCACATGCCAAAAAAATCCCAATCCCACTCCCACTCCCAAAAAACATGTCTCGGCTCCTCCCTCCCTCTCCCCCCTGCCGCGTCAAGACAAACTCTGACCGGCCGCGCTCCTAGGAAGATCCTGCCAGAAAATGTCTTACCATACTAGCTCGCTCCCCCTCGCGTCCGTCGCGACATAAAAAAATTGTGGTGTTTTTTGGCGATTTTCCGCCGGCTAAACGGACCGGGGGGTGGGCAGGCCAAGACAGGTCAGGTCGCGGCGGCGCAAGGGCTAGCTAGCTAGCAAGGCTGGGATAAAATAACTGTGGGTCGCCCCTCCCCCTTCTTCTTCACCGGCCCTGGAAATAGAAACGGCGCTCGCAGGAGTGAGTGATCCAATTGAGCTATTCCCAGCTCATCCCAGCTCGCCTCGCACCAAGATCTTCTTCCACCCAAGCGTCCTCCGCGCACTCAACTCATCCCTTAAACGTAAAGCTCTTCCCCGGCCTCTCCGTCTGCAACCTCCTCATCCCCGTCGACGCATCCGCGCTCTTCTGGTAGGGATCAAACGGTTTCTTGGCCCCCTTCTTCCCCTTCCCACCCGCATAGTCGTTCGTGCGCTTCTTATTCATCACCGATTCCGCTTTACTGTAATCGAACGGCTCTTCATCATCCTCCTCCTCCCTCGCAGCAGCGCGGGGTGACTCTCCATTCCCGAGTTTAGCGGCTTTAGCAGCTTTCTTCGCGGCCTTGCGCTCTGCTTTCTTGAGGGACTTCTCTTTAGCGGCGCCTTCAAGCGGTTCGTGGAGGGAGATATCGTATTCCCCACCCTCCCCCTCGACCGGTTCCTCAACTTCCTCCTCCATATCATCACTCTTCCTCTTTCGGCCCCCCTTAATCGTAAACGCCGCCTCCTCCACCACCACCGGCTCCTCCTCCTCCTCTGGTTGAGGCAGCTCGGGTTGGGCAAGGATGCTGTATTCCCTCACGCCCTCTGAGAATGCGTCGGATGCGAGAGGAGGCAAAGGGATGGCGAGACGGATGTCCTCCCCCCCAGCCTTGGTGAGGGTGGATGGCTCTTCCCACGTGCTACTACCGAATGCGCGGCCCCAGAACGCGGATTGTGGACTCCTCAAATCGACCCCCGCGTCGGCGGGTAGGATAGTGAGAACAGCGTGTCCCCCGCCTTCCGACGCCGCCTTAGCCGAGCGCGCGTGAGCCGCCGCCACGGCGCCGAGGGAGTCGGGTTTAAGGACCTCCATCATACTCGGTCCGTCCTTCGCGTTCGTCTTGGCGGCCTTGATGAGTTCGAGTAGCTCCCCCGTCCGCGCTTTAACGTTGTATGAGATAGGGTGGACGGTGCCGAGGAGTGATGCCATGTCTGTTGGCATCACCTTCGCCACGCTGAGGAGGGTGTGATTCGGCATCACGAAATTCGTACTATCGTCGTCCTGGCGGGCGATCTTATCGCGCCACGCGTGCACAGCGCGGAAGACGGCGAATTGCTCGTTATTGAGTAATGTAGGCACCTTAACCAGCGCCTGGAACCAGCCTCCTGGTCCTTTACCCGTAGCGGCGTTGTAGCGAGGCGACTCGTAGCGGAAGAGCGACGTCTCTTTCGATTTCCTCAGCACGATCTCGAGTTTGTTTTCCTCAGCGGGCGTGGGCTTGGAGCGCTCGACTAGCTCGTTGCGCATGTTATCGTAGATGTAGAGGAGGAAATGGGTGTCTGCGCGGGCGTAGAAGAACATTCCCTCCGGGAGCGGGCGGATGCGCCAGTCGGCCATCTGGTATTTCTTGTCTGCGTCGAAGTCGATGAATTTCTTTAGTAAAAAGGCCAGGCTGCCGCCGGCGTAGCCGAGGGCTTTGCAGGCGTGGTTGGTGTCGAAGAGGCCGACGATGTAGAGGCCCAGATCGCGTTGGAGCCAGAGGATGTCCATAAAGGCGCCGTGGAGGACTTTGAGGATTTTGGGGTCCGTGAAGACTTCGTTGAGAACTTGGAGGTCTTGTCTCCACGGCTTTAGCGTGTCGACGATCCAGTCCTTCTCCCGTGTACTGATCTGCATCAGCGAGACGAGACCGATGTATGAGCGCGCATCGTGGTGCTCGAGATCGATGGCAATTTCTTTCGCTGTCCTAAGCTCTGCTAACATCTCCAAGACGCCCTCGTATGTGTCTACAAAAGTCGCAGATGTCGACTCGACGGGGAGGTAGGGTATCGGGTCGGCTTTTTTGTAGACGGGAGCTGGGTATTTCAGCTTCTCGATTTCGGTTTCGTAGGGGTGGCGGTAGTGCTTTTGTTGGTGGTCGTCTGTGACTGGGCCGAGAGACTCCTCTAGAGGGACAATCGAATGGGGTTTGGAGTGAAGCAGCGGTTTCCATGGTCCGGTCTCGTGGTTGGCGGGCTTGTTGAGGAAAGAGAGTTGGGGCTTGATGAGGTTTTGGGTTCGGAATGAGTTATCCAGTCTTCTGGATTTCGGGGCAGAGGCCTAGACATTTGTTAGCAATTGCAGAAGCAGTTATTTTGAAATTTCAGCGCATACATTTTCAGCTGGTGAAGCCTTTCTCTTTATAACGCCAGTGTACTCGTCGAGGCAGGTATCTGCGCGCTCGAGAAGCGAATCCACCACGTCAACGACTCCCCGCCAATTGTTGTCGACATCGTCGACCTCCTCTAGTTCTGGCGCATTCGACTCCGTGAGCGCAGCAGCAGATTGAAGGATCGAGCTTGACAGGCCCAGCAGGCGTGCGTTCTGCTCATCCAGCGCCGTGCCAACTTCCGGGTTGAGAGAGCGATGGAAGCCCAAGTCCTCTGCGGAGATTTGGCCGACGGTTCGTGTTGTGGAAATCAATGCTGCTTGGATCGCATCCTGCAATGATTTAAACCCTGGCGGACCCTCCATTGTTGGCGTGGAGTAAATTAATTTACTCGTGACAAGAAAATCTTGGGGTTTCACTTTTGGGAGCTTGCTCGACGAGGTTCTCGAATTTCACAAAAAGTTTAGCCTTGCGCAAAGTCCGGGGTTATTAGTGCCGATGGTCCCGGAATACGTCCGCCCAAAGCTGTCAAGGATCGGCTTCTCAGCAACAATATCAAGGTCGACCAGCACAAAAATGTCGGCGTCTTTGGCACCTGAGTGCAACGAAGTTAAGGAGTTAGTCAAAGAAGTATTTTCTCTCAGAGCTGCATGACTGACATGAAATTAGGCGCTACGATACCTGTTTTCTGAAGTGGTATAGTGAAAGTAGGCGGTCCTCGCCACCTCTTAAGCTAACAAGCAACTAACCTACCTCCTCAGAATATTTGCGAGGAAACGGCGCCACAGATGAATGTGCTGGGCTCTTTAAAGAGTACAAGGCGTGCTTGACGGTAGCTGCTCTGCTGAATCTACCGGTTGTTCTGTGTACTGACGGTTACAGGGTGCACTGAAGAGCCGCGGCATCGACAAGATGCTCGCCGATGCTCGAGAGGATCACAAGGAGAATGATGCTTCAAATCTTCGGAGAAAGTAGAGAGACTTGAGTTAATCATGGGAACCCTGTGTTTGCAGGTCATGCCATTGTGGTTTCGGCGTTCAGCGCCGTATATTGTACTATTATATTTGCAACTCTTCCGGGCATAGTCGAGCAGAACATTTAGACGGCGTCAAGGAGATCTCGCCCAGTATATCGAATTTACAAAACCTCCTATTCAGATCAAGGGACTGTGCTTGAGTTTGTATTTTAAGGGATGACTGCTCCTCGCAGATAGAATAATTTAACTGTCATAACCCCGTGCAGATAAGATAATGCTCCTCGTGATGATAAGATAATGAATAGTGAGATTCTGCATGGATGGAGCACATTAATGATGAGTTGCAGATATGAAACATTTCCGTACCTGACAGGATTTGAATGTCTGAAAAGACTGCATATAACTGTGGCCTAGAGGCAAGAAACAGCCACCTGCAAACACATCGCCGCTACAGGTAAAATAAGGGCCGTCATCGCAGCCTATAACTGTCATATTATGGCCTTTCAACGAGCTAGTTTCTCGGAAATAAATACAATAAAATAAATTCCCTCTACTCAAATCGCTAGTATAAATTCTCACAGTGCTCATAATCATATACTCATACTAACATGCAGTATCACTTCCACAGTGACAGGTATCACGTGACCATGAAGCTTAACCTTCGTCACCCCTCTCGGCATCCCATTGTGGCTTAGCTGCACGATGTGCCATTCCAGATACTGGATCTAGAACACCCTGGACTACAATAATAGAATTACAAAGTACACACAGCCAAAACACTCGCCAACCCAGCATTTTGAGGTCGCTGTTCATATCTCAATCATGTCGACTGTCTGGTTCTCTGTTTGATCTTTCTGCTCTTCGTCGTCACGACGTAATCAACCATTAATTACTCCTCTGTTTACCACTTCAACCGTCCACAGAATCCATCTACTGAGCTCAGAGCTCCTGCCGCCCGACAAAAGCCAGCAACCCTTGCTCGTCCCACGACCGACCTGCGCTGTGCCATTCCGTGATACCAATGCGCCATTGTTTGCTCGTCGGAATATTATCCCATGATCCAGCAATAGAGCTGCTTCATGCCCTCTTTCTCCGTCCTAACTTTTGGCATCTTCGTAGCCGGCTACATCACAGCTAGGTGGGATCTGGTCACTCGACTTCATGAGCTTGCCATTTTTGCCTGGGACCACGGAGTTATTGTGCGTATTTCTTGCGACTCCTGGCTGTGATTATATGGCTGACCATGTTTACCATCAGACTCGAACTGCAAAGGGCGTTGCGATCCTCTCGTTGTTTTTCTTCCTCTTCATAATACCAGTGGATAGACTCGCACACAGGGAGGCCAGCTTGGTATAACAACTTCCCCTTTGACAAGACATTCACGTGCTGAACAATATAGCATCCGCGATCGACTAATACCGGCATATCGGCGCGCGAACAACTTCGAAGACGGGGCTCCTTCTGAGGAACGATCGGCTGTCATGCTAGAGCATGATGGCTTGATGAGAATCTTCTGGCCTGTGGATATTCCTAGGTCAGATTCACCAGGCGTAATTGTGGGATGGAAGAATTCAGACCTCGATGTCCTGGTTGTGGCCATACTCGAAGATGTCGAGGTTCGGAATGTGGAGAATGCGCTGAGAGTCGCAACTCTCTTTCGCGGCGCAGACCATAGTATCGAACGGATATACGAATTATGTGGACTTCCTGCGATGCATGTGCTCGGCACAGTCAACTCCTGTGCGCCGACGGAACCATACCAGATAAATGCTGAAATATCACTGCACGGATTAGCGCCGCGCATTTCATGCGCGAAGGCACAAACCATACAAGTCATTATGTTCGACAGGCCACTTCCGGGGAGGATGCAATACATATCACTTACGCCAATATTATTAGCCTTGGGAGATAAGACGGAGCAGATACTAGGCGGCATAGATGCCGAGGATGAGAAGGCTGAAGCAGCGAAACGACAACGAGAGCAGGAGCTGGTGGAAAAGTTGAAGCTACATACGGTGACGAAACATCAACCTTCTGCAAAGGAGCTTGCTCTACCTCGAATTGTCAACCAGATAAATTTCGCTTGGGAATTGGAGAAGCTGCTACAAAAAAATATATCCCTCGTTGGCACTCGGCGACGGAGGACCCTAAGTGTCTCCGAACGTGTCATCGAGTCTGCTTCAACGATGAGGGATTATGTTATCGACGCTATATGGCAACTGATAACCGTTTACATCTACCCAATCATCCGAACTAGCTTTGTAATAGCTCTTCTGTGGCACAGGGCAGCCGCAGAACTTCTTCTGGTGCTCCTTGAATACAGGCTCAGGCCCGAGTATGCTGCGCTTAAAGACATATCTGCGACTGCCCAGCAGGTTGAAATCCGACTTCTACAGTTTTGCTACTGGCCCATGCAATATGTAATGTTGAGGAAAAGAAAGGATGACTGGCAGAGTATCGCGAAAAGCCACGCCGATTACATACGGTTTTACAACAGTCTGTGGCTTGTTGCAAACGATGTCATTATTGGCATCGCGATTGGTTCCGCCATCATTGACAATGCAGACTGGCTCGCCGAACAAATTAGTGATGTTTTGGGCACATACACTGTGACATCGTTGCAGCAGACAATATCATGGCTCATGGACTGGCCTGCTGGACTGAAATTGAACAATGAATTGGCTCAATTCCTTGGTGACCTTTTCCTCTGGGTCATTGATTACTGGTCAAGCTGTGTCGACGTTCTCCGACCGATCCTGCCCCATCTAATATGGTTCATCGGATTCTCAAGCTTCGCTGGAGCCAGCATGCCAATTGCTCTCTTTTCCGACTTCGTATCGCTCCTTACGATACACATCTACTCCTTTTATATCGCATCAGCCAAGATCTTCCACTGGCAACTCACAATCATCCTGTCGCTCTTCCACCTCTTCCGTGGCAAGAAACACAATGTGCTCCGCAAGCGCATTGATTCCTGCGACTACGACCTCGATCAATTGCTCCTGGGCACGATTCTATTCACACTACTCTTCTTCCTCCTCCCAACTGTCATTGTATTCTATCTCACGTTTGCCATTGCGCGCATGAGTATCATCAGTCTCAAAGCCGTACTCGATACGGCGCTGGCCTGTTTAAATCACTTCCCGCTGTTCGCCCTGATGCTGCGGTTTAAAGATTCCCAGCGTCTGCCAGGTATGACGTCCTCAACACATTATCATCATACCACTGCTAACATTCATTAGGCGGCATACGATTTGAACTCCGAGATACTAATAAACCATCCATTGAAGCGCCGCAACGGCCATATTCTGGCACCACTCCGCGCCCTGGGACCGAGTCTCCCGAGTCTCCCGAGTCTCCTGATTCAACCCCGCCACCCCCGCCGCCAACTTCATACGTTTATCTAAAGTCTGTACCCCTCACCTTCCCGACCATGTTCCAGCAGTACTTCCAGCTCGGCTCCCGCATCCGGAAACACTACCTGTCCCCCCGCGTCCTGCTCTGCCTCATGACGGGCCAATCAGTGCCGCCGATCCACAGGAAGAACCTGTACAGCCTGCAATACAGCATGTTACCCGCGCGGCGGGCTGGTGTCTGGGATATGTGGCGCGCGCTGACGGCGTGGCCGTCGGCGGCGGAGGGGATGAATGGGAAGGCGCAGAAGAGGGGGAGTTGGCCGGTAATGGGGGGTGCGGGGGCGGGAAGGAGAGATAGATTGAGGAGGGGCTATAGTCACCACTGAATGGGGATGGAGGAGAGGTAGTATTAAATGAGATGGGATGAGTGAAGATTAAACGCTGGGTTGGGATATTTGAATAGGAAAAGAGGGGGATTTGTATATGATGTTCTATTGCAACTACGGTTGTACTACGGCATAAGAATCATAATGTTAATACGAGAAGTTCATTATTTTTAAGGGTCACTTATGCTTTGAGACACGGTAGACTGGTGTGGCTGGATAGTATCTTGGGGATTGGACATGGTGACATAACCCCGCCTACCAACTTTCTACAAGTACAGTAATTTACAGAGTGACTCTCTCTATTTGCTTATCTATATTTTGTTTCTATCTGTCGAAATATTTCCGCGGTCGTGACTCGTTCAGTCCTCGTGAGGACGCTTCTTACCTGCTACTTGTTTAGCTCTCTATTCCATGGTCGCTGATAGCTGTGGGCCCATCTAACTCTTGACCAAGAGGCTGTGGCCGGTCATCTCCTCGGGCTGGGAAAGTCCCATGACCTCCAGGATCGTTGGTGCGACGTCTCCGAGGACACCGTCTTCGGTGGCCTTGAGCGACCAGCCCTTGGGGGCGTTCGCCATGATGAATGGGACCTTGTTGGTGGTGTGGGAGGTCTTTGGCTTTCCATCGGCGAACTTCATCTCTTCGGCGTTGCTGAACAATGTTAGCTTGTTATTGTAAATCCCAAAGATTGAAACTTACCCGTGATCAGAGGTGATGAAAAGAACGTAGTTCTCCTTCTTGCACGTCTCGTAAATCTCCCCAATGGCCTTGTCGGTGGCCTCCACTCCCTTGAGGGCAGCTTCGTACACGCCAGTGTGGCCAACCATGTCGGGGGGCGCGAAGTTGTTCATGATGAACGGGTACTCCTGCTCCTGGATTCTCTTGGACACCTGCTTGGCGACGCCAGCGGCGCTCATCTCTGGGGCCAGATCGTAGGTCGCAACGGCCTTGTTGGAGGGGACGAGATCCTGAGACTCATCACGCTCCTCAAGAGGGAAGACCTTCTCGACACCACCATTGAAGAAGAAGGTGACGTGGGCGTACTTCTCGGTCTCTGCAATGTGGACTTGCTTGACGCCTTGGGCACCAAGAGTCTCAGCGAGAACCATACCCATGTGCTGCGGCTTGAAAGCAATGGTGAATGGGTAATCAAGCTTGTACTGGGTCATAGTCGTGAGCCTGATGTTCTTTGGGTATGCGAAGTCTGGCTTTGGGGAGCGGTCGACATCGCCGAGGAGTTGCGTGATTTCGCGGACACGGTCGGAGCGGTAGTTGAAGAAGAAGACCTCGTCGTTGTCCTGGATGCGGCGCTCTTTTCCACCGACAATGATGGGCTTCAGGAACTCGTCGTTCTCATCCTTGCTGTATCTCTCCTTGACAGTTGCGACGGGGTCGCTGCTGTCCTCACCCTCTCCCAGAACCATACCCTTGAGCGCAACCTCGACTCTGTCCCAGCGCTTATCGCGGTCCATGGCGTAGTAACGGCCAACCACTGTGGCAATCTCTCCGATGCCGATTTCCTTGGTCTTGTCGACGAGCTGCTGCATGTAGCCGGCGCCAGACTTGGGGTCGGTGTCGCGTCCATCGCCGAAGAAATGGATGTAGACGTGGGGGATGCCAACCTCCTTGGCCACCTTGAGGAGAGCGTAAAGGTGATCTTGCTTGGCGTGCTGGGAATCATTTAGTACTTTTCAATCCAATCGCAGGAGGGATGACTTACCACACCGCCGTCCGAGATGAGACCGCACAAGTGCAGGCGTCCGGTTCCGTTCTTCGCATCCCGGAATGTCTTCATGATAATCTCGTTCTTGTCCAATTCGTTGTTTCTGATTGTCTGATCGATGCGGACAACATCCTGCCACACCACACGCCCGGCGCCGATGTTCAGATGCCCGACCTCAGAGTTGCCCATGAGGCCCTCTGGCAAGCCGACCGCGAGGGACGAAGCCTCGAGTCCAATGAAACCGTCGGCATTCTTGTAGAAGTCGTCCATGACCGGAGTGTTGGCGTTGGTGATCGCATCGCCATCTTTCGGCGACGACTCGGAGGGGATTCCCCAACCATCAATCACGACTAGATACGATTAGCTATGCCAATTCAAGAATATCGAGGGCGTATAGAAGATAAGAGACTTACTGAGCACAGCTTTCTGGTCAACTTTAGCCATATTGTTGGATGTTGGGGTGACTTGAAATAACGAAGGAAGCGGAACAAAAAAGTTGAGGTGAGATTGAGGTGGGGGTGGGGTTGTTGTACTCTCGCTCTCAGGGACCCCTCAGTACGTCACCCCGTGCTTCGGCGACACCACAATCTCCACTGACATCGCTATATTCGTACGTACCTGGCCGCTAATTTGATTTCACAACCACCCCACCAACGAAACGCAGCGGCTGTTATCTAACAGGCGGTCTTACAAAGTCATATCCTCCGCAAATCATTACCAAAGAGCAAGACGGGTTTCGGCCCCTGGGAACCGGCGAAAATAAAGATATTTATACCATTCAGGCTCAACCACTAAACTAGACACCTGCGCGCCTAATCAAGCTAAACTCGACCTACCACCCATTACAGCTGAGCCTCACTTTATACCACCATTTTAAACAGCAGGCTCTACACCATGTCGACCTCACCCTCTTTCTCCTCCGCCCCCAGCGCCTCACAGCCCACCAATCCCTCATCGTCATCTCAACCCACAACCCTCTCCGAGAACCTCTCCCCCGCCATGCTCGACACCATCCCCGTCCTCACCTCCATCCTAAGCCGGGTCCAACCCCCCACCTCCTCCAACGCCCCCGGCGCCTCCCCCATGCCAGCAACCTCCTTCGGCACCCCCTCATTCACATCGCAGCCCTCATCATCACAACTCCGCCCCGACGCGACGGGCGCGCTGATCACGAAAGAGATCCCCGCCGCGACGGACGCATTGAAGCATAGATTGCAGCGCGCGAGGGTGGAGGTTGCGCAGTTGCCGGGGATTGGGATGAGTATTGAGGAACAGGAGGTCGAGATTAGGGCGCTGGAGGAAAGGATTAGGGAGCAGAGGGCTGCGTTAAAGAGTTTGAGTGAGGTGGGGGGGAGGGCGGGGAAGGGGGATACGGTTATGGAGGGGTATGAGGATGGGAAGTGAAGAGGGAGAGATGAGGGCAGGATATACAAATACGCATTCACCATGAGACGGTGATGACGCGTCGACGAGCACAGTGGGGGTGGCATACTGAGAGACGCAGGCGAAGCCAGGTTCCAAGTGGATATGAGACATCCAGACCTGCGGCGTTTGGCTGGGTAGCCAGTTGTAGGAGAACAAATTGGCAGAAGTGGGCTTTGAGGTTGTGGCGCATGGGCATGTTAGACAGCGCTCGCAGAACCCTTCTCGACCTCGTCATGGGGATCACTAGGGCCGTGTTGCCAGAAAATACGGATGTCCGCGAATGGCAACGAAACCTCAATCCCATGACGTTAGACGTACCATATCGTCTCCAAATGAATGAAATATTAATTTAACTCATAGAACATGCCATTTATAAGTTCCCATATTAGCCCTTGCGTGCATAATTTGGAGATATGCTCATATGAGGTCCAGCCTCTTCGTAACATATTCCAGCTATTTAGAAGTACCAACCTGCTTGAGGATATCCTCAGCTGCCATCCCAGGCTTCCCAGGAACGACGGTAGTCCAAATTGCCTCCGGCAACCTCTCCGATTCCACGAGAACACTCCAATTAGGGCTTTTCTCTGCCTTGAGCCACTTGAAGTCGTCCACCTGATCCCAATGGTTTTCCACAGGCTCATCTGATGGCACCTCCTGCAAAACCATCAGCATGCTACATATGTAAAGCTGGTGATGGGGGTTCACTTACATAGCACTTTGGAATCGGAGCAAACCTGATATTCTTGCAATCTTCAATAATGGGCCTGCTCATGCAGGAAAGATAGACATCCACATTATTGCAATCGTGCATCCTCACCTGCCGACTCGAAACCACCACAACTGTGTCCTGGACGTTGGTGATATGTGTTGCACCTGCGACCTGCCCCGCCACAATGAGGGAGTTTGTTATATTTTTCAATGCCAGGCCGGCGAAGGGTTGCCCATTGGCAGTCGATATGGACATATCCACAATACATTTGCTGAGGTCGGTAAGGGATCCAGAAGACGTGGCATGGGCTGCTGAGGACGGCAGGATGATGTGTAGGCCTTCATGATCAGAAATGGCGACTGAATTAGCTTGCCTGAAACTGAGAGCGCGAATGCGGGCAGAATTCTCGGAAATCTCTGCATTATAATCCTTTGAGGGCGGCTGAACACTGGTTGCTGCTGGCCTGGTGGGTTCACCATTGTTTGACCCGGATGTCTTGTTCTCCGAGTCCGTCTTCCGTGCTGTGATTGCTGCGGCGGCAGCAACATCCTGGAGAGACAGGGAAGATTCGTTCTTCTTGATTTTGAAAGCAAAACGTGACTTTGGTGCAAACTTTGCGCGGGCTTCATGGAACTTGTCCGTGAGGCTATTTATTGACTACGAGCGGATTAGAGAACCGTAAACTATGAAATATCGAAGTAGGACCGACTGCTGTGTATGCCCGTTGATCATACGCGGGGATGAAGTCTAATGCATCATGGACTTCTGTAGTGAGCCTGGAGATGCTGGCCAGACAGTAGTCAATTGCATCCTGCCTTTCACCGCCAACAAGGGCGGTGCGCTCCAGCTGATCAATCTGGTCTTGGAGATCTACGAATGGTGTCAGTATATAGCAAGTCCGCGGGTTGTGGACAATATAATATACCGGTGACTTCTTGCTGAAAATAGCGGTAGAAATTGTCCTTCAAATCTGCGTGAGATTTGGAAGCATCATTGAATGGCTTTCTGGGGAGAGTCCCTGTGCCACCGACAGCTTGTTCCATTTTGAGGTCCCCTAAAAAGGCGAATAGATAGATGTACAGTTTCTGTTTATAACCGTTGCCTTGGAGGTCTGATATTAGGCCAATTATAGTCAACTACCTTCTAAATGGCAAAGCGTAACCAGATAGATTATTCAAGAAGCGTAGATATGGCTTTTAGTATTTGGTGTTGGTTTTGAAATAAGACGAGGTCGATGATATCGTTGGAGTTTATATGATTGGAAGTGGCACCACTTCTTCTCCCACAGGGTCCAACTGCACGTCAAGCAAGGTTTAGCCAAGTTTGAAGTCGATGATCGCACAGGGACCGGGTCAGCAAAATTACTCTTTCTGGACCAATTATCGGAATATCCTCAACGTTCGTCCCAATCACCGCATTGCTGTTATAAATCGAAGTTACTATGTGTTGTTCCTGGTCAGATACTGGTCACGGCATGCCTATCGGGGTGCGACGGCGGCACGAGGCGTAGCGTACAATTGCGGGGTTACCAATGGAAGAGAACAGGACTCAGACCGCCATCATTATAAATTGCTAGTTGGAATCCACGGTCATTGGATCCTCTTCTCTGGACTTTTCGGCGGCACGAGTATATGAAGTGTATTTTCTAGACGCCCGCGTCAAATCTTCAGGTTTCACGACAGTATTTACACCCTATTACCATTGCCGCCCAAACTATAAAGAAGGGCTGTGCACATCAACTATATCTACAGGACCTTGGATTCAAATGCAGCTCTAAGTAGAGGTGCTCAGTCACTTACAGTCACAATCCATAAGCCAGTTACTTGGAAATAGAATTGGAGAGACGATTTCCGTTAAATTAAATCACTGGTATCAATCCGCAGCAAAGAGAGTCCCTCTTCAGACAATTGGGCAAGATGAGTAACCCCTGGGGCCATTGTTTAACAAAGGGATATATTTTTGGAAGTCCAGTTACCGGTTGGGTTCGGATCATTTGTTATATATGTACAGTACATAAAGTGCAATCGGTGTCTAGAAAGCGAAGTAAACAGGAACTCTAGGACGATTCGCCCGGCACATCAATGCCGTATGCCTCCTTGATCCTCTCCTTCCTCCTGTCCAGGTAACCAGGTCCATAAACACCTTGGTTGGGTTAGCAAAAATTAAGCGCGTAATCAGCCCATATAGCACAACGTACCTCGGCCCTCTCCAACTTCAGAAATCGTCTCCTCTATCGGGCGGCGTCTGTTCTTCCTCATGTATTGCTTTCGCTCAAACTCATCAGCCTCTAGGTCTCTGTTCCAGCCGTTAATTCGGCCTCCTGTGTAATCGAAAGCGCCCAGCAGAACCGCTGCCATAGTTCCGTAACCCAGAACAGCTGGTAGCGAACCCTCTATGTTTTGGTCAGCAAAGAACCAATTGATGCCTCGCAAGGTACTGGAGAGGATTCTCACGCTTGAAGCCAAGCACTGAACCCGCAAGAAGGCCACCCAAGGCCGGGTTCAAGCTGTCGTTCTTCTGCCTCAAGTTGGCGGCTGCGAATTTCGTGAATTCATATGTACCACCCATCGCCGCTGGATTCCCATTAGCCGCATTTCACAAGCCTGTCGAGAGAGGCCACATACCGAAAACAGCGATTGTCGAACCACTCCTGGTGAAGACTCCCCATGGGCCAACATTCTTTCTGGCGAGAGCATTCTGAACTGCAGACATGAACAATCCGGCGCCACCCGTAATCATTGTACCGGTAATGGCGGCACCAATGGCATCCTGCGGATGATATACCCCTTCGTCGGCGCCCATCTTCAACGCGTTGTGCTGTAGATCTGCTGGTGGAGGTTGAGGTGGTTCAATTTCAATCGATTGAGCTCACTTCTGAAGCGGACCTTTCGTTTGGGACGTGGACGGCACTGTACGCTGTAGCCGCGGAAGATGCCGCGCGCTAAAGTCCCATGCCTGTTTTTGGCTCACCCTCAACCAGGTACTGTATTACTGTATAGGTTCAAGTATACTTTGTACTTATACTGCACTGGAACAGTACATGCCATACGTAGTATGCTATGTATGCCTTGCGCGTTTGTATGTACTGAACCGGCCTTCGCGGGAGCATCCTCGATAACATATATGTATATGTAGATCAGAAAATAAAAGCTCATGAACTACAGTGTACAGAAGCAGAACTATTCATAACCTCTTTGTCTTTGTGTCCAAATTCGTTTTTCATCTACATCATTTGCCCGCTCAACAACCCCTCCCTCACCGAGCTTGTTGACTATAACTGGAGCTTCAAACCACATGCGCCGCAGCAACCCAGTTCGCTCTTACAACGTAGCCTTGTATAAAGAGAAAGGACAAGACATAACCACATCTACCTTTGTCTAATAACACGGTCTTTGAGCATACTCCGCGATAGTGTGGTTCATATTGCTGTCGATCCCCGGTGCCAGCTTGTGGTTGTTCACAAAGACAAGAGCAGCACATCTGCGCTATGGAGGGCACATATGAAGGCACAGGTCCAGGTGAGCTTTTACAGCGCATTTTCGCTACATAGAATCAAATGCTAACCTCTCATCTCTTTCCAGGGAAGACGGGTCCTCGGTTACTAGAAGATTTATTAGATTATGACAGCTCAAGGCCTAGATCGAACGGCGGCAACCTCCTCATCGACCCAGCACCGATCTACAAGCCAAACAAGAGCTACCCTCCGCGCACACATCCGAATGACTGTCATCACTTCTTGTGCCGAAAGGACTGGCAGAGCAGCATCCCCCCCTTCGACAAGAAACCTACGACGCAAACGCAATGTTTCTCGGCCTCATACTGTTCATTCTGTTTGCACCATTTCGACGTCGTTGTTGACTATACGCAGCAACCGGGCAAAAATATTCCTTGTCAAGCTGGCACTCCTCACCCTCTGCATCACTTCCAGTATGTTGGATCGGAGTTTCGGACACAAGAGGAGCTTGCGAGGCCCGAGAATAAATATGACAATTATAAGGAGCAACATGCTTTCACATGTTCAGCGTTCAGTTGCCCAGCAACTGTAACTATCCGGATCTCTCCTCCGAGGTTGAATCGTGCGCAGTCAGCACTACTATTGAGTCCACAAAAAGTCTATGCGCGAGGAGCTAAAGTCATCGAGGAGGACCCTGAACGGTATGGGGAGAGCAGGCCTTCGCTTCCCTGTGAAGTTCTCGCTGTTATCCGGACATACCTTACGCATGCATTAACTAATGCTCCGGGAGAATCGAAGAGAATAGCTGCCCGAAACAAGAGATTCTTGCTTGCATTTGGTACGGAATGCAAGGACCTTCTCGAATATCTCGGATTCACCTATGAGCAGGAGCGGGTAAAGAATGGTGATGTGAGTTTTGTCTTTATCAACTCCGTACTTCCTTTTATCTCATGTCTTTTCCGTGTCCACGAGCCATACTAATTCTGCCAGGTCGAAGAGGAAGAAGGATTCTGGTCACTGCCGGCTGTGTCACCTGCAACAGAGGCAACTGGTGCTGTGGTAACTAAAACAAACAGGAATTTTGTCGAGGATGTTTTATGCGAGGTTTCTCAGCGTCTTGCAGATCGTCCACCTGAAGAGCTCAAGCAGGGCAACTCTCAGATCCTGTATAACCCATTGCCAGCGCTGAAGGACCTACGCATTGCGTTGGGCATCCTTAACTTTCCAACGGACTCTAGAATCGTGAATCTTGAGGCAATTGAGCATCCACATTATGCGAGCTTGGGCGCAACTTCGAGCTTCTCTGACGAACTCATATTCTTCGCGTATAGCAGACAGAGGGACTGTGATCCAAGTCATAAACCCTACTACTTGGAATGTCTTCAGGGTATTGGCAAAGGTCGAAGCAGTCCATTCCTCGAAGAAGAATTCGTCAAGATTGTGTCACTGGGAGAAAACACACTCACCGAAATTGACGACGCGTACAAGTTTTTCGCACTTAACCCAGCCGTCGACCATGGAGATGATCATATTATCGGTGTCTATAAGTCAAGAATAGAAGCTGCTCCCATCCAAAAGGACGCGGCAAAGCGGTCACTGCTATTGATCGGCAAGGCAAGAAATAGCGCAAAGATTCAGGAAGTTGCAAATAATAGAGCCGTCACTTACGAAGAGGCTCTCGAATACCTCAATGTCACGGCAGACACTCCGTCCGACTTCATTGAAGCTCAAGCAATCGCTGTGGCCGCTGATGTCGACAAGAGTATTGTTGCACCCATGCTCAGTGTGATCGGAAACACAAGGAGAGATTTATCACTGCAGATAGCTGCTGCTACCATGGAGGCAGGCAGTGTTACTTCGAACCTGACTGTGAAGGAAGCGTATAAAAGGCTTCAGATCCAAGATGAGAACGCATCTGAGGAGTCTGTCTTTGCGTACTATCAGACCCTCATTGAAGATGCACCACTGGGATCCAAAGAAAGCTTTTTGGAGGCTATTCGTGTCATTGCAAAGTCAAGAAACAGCAATTTTCTCTTCGCAAAGATCAGTGATCCTAACGCCGTCGTCGCTCCGCAACGATCTACGGCAGACCAACCAGTTGGCCTGGACAATATTGGAAACACGTGTTATCTCAACAGTCTCCTCCAGTATTACTATACAGTACGCCCAGTCCGTGATGTGGTGATGAACTTCGAAGATTACCGAATGCCACTTACCGCAGAAAATGTTGTCAAGAAGCGTGTTGGTGGCCGTGCTGTTGGAAAAGGCGAAATAGTAAAGGCTCAGAACTGTAAGTATTCGATTTCTATCTCATCATAGAGGAGAAGCTAATAACAAATAGTCGCTGTAGAGCTTCAAAGTCTCTACCAGAGTCTCAAATCAGCCTCAACTCAATCAGTGAAGCCAACGCAAGATCTTGCCGAACTAACGCTGTTTAGCACAGCAACTGAAGCAAACTTCAGGAGAGCGTCTATCAGTAGTCCTTCTGGAATTCCAAACCTAGACAATGAAGAGAGGCCGATATTTGGCCCTCACCTCCCTCCTCCACCTCCGCCTCCGAAAGACCACCCGCCATCTGTTCCAACGCAGCGAGCCACGCTGCCGACGCAACTAGAGCCTGATGTCGAGATGACTGACGGACCATCACAAGAAACTCTCGATAACGACGATTCAAGCAGCCAGATAACCCTTGTTAATCCAGAATCTAAGAATAACGAGGCGTCCTCTGTGGATATGTTTAACGCTATCGATCTAGAACAATATTTTCCTGGAAGGTTGCCCTCTGCCGAGCCTCCAGCAATGGGACATGTTTCTTTTGATGCACCACTTGAGACCCTTGGCGCGGGCGAACAGGCTCGTACCGGGAAGGATGAAGTAATGGCAAGCAGCTGGTCTTTAACACCACCTCCTGAAAGCATGGAAATGGTCGAGCAGCGGCCGCCGGTACCTCCTCGAAACAAGCCGGCTCCTATCAAGACCGGTGAATCCGAAGAAGACTTGCGTGCACAGAAGCTCTATTTTGGTGCACAGCAAGATGTCACCGAGGTCATTGGCAACGTCATATTTCGACTGCAGTGTGCAATTAAACCAACAAGGATCGATTCCAAGTTTGGGGAGCAGATCGACGTTGTCAGGGAGACATTCTTCGGGGCCAATGCCGTGCATTTGAAAAAGGCCGATTCCTACGACGTCAAGATTGAAGATTGGGCAAATATTATTGTGTTTCCGGGCCTGGATGGCCAACGCGATATTTACGAGGCCCTTGATGTTGTTTTCGACGAGCAAATTGTCGAAATAGACAATGCAAATGCGACCCAGTTTGCGTCAATCAACAACCTTCCACCTATCGTCCAGATCCAGATCCAGCGCACTGCATTTGATCCAGCCACACAGCAAGCTTCTAAAAATCAAAACAGAATCGTCTTCGATGAGACTATCTATCTAGATCGGTACATGGAGGACGACAAGATTCTACAACGGAGGCGCGATGCTTGGGTGTGGAAGAATAGGATACGGCTGTTGGAGGCACGCCAGAAAGCTCTACAAGTGACTGATGCAGAGGTGCCAGTCGAGGGTGCCTTACATGCTACTAAAGACTTCCTACAGTCGCTTGAGGAGGATGAAGTTAGCGATATCGTCATCAACCCAGACCTGGCCAGTACTCTCGAAGAGCGAGCAAACGAGATATCTAACGAGCTAGAGGCAATAGCCAAGGAGATGTCGAGTCTCAAGTTGAAACTGCAAGAGCAATTCACAGACTTACGTCAGCAACGGTACCGACTTCAGGCCGTATTCATCCATCGTGGCACAAATGCATATGGTCACTACTGGATTTATATCTATGACTTTGCTCACGATATCTGGCGCGAATACAATGACGAACGGGTTTCCATAGTCAAAGACAGGACCCGAATTTTCGGTCAGGCTAGCACCGGCGGTGCGACTCCTTATTACTTGGTCTACGTGAGAGATGAGGATAAGAAAGACATTGTCGATGCGGTCTGCCGCGAGCTCCACGAGGAAGCGCCAACTGGAGCTGATGAGATGGTCCAGGTTTGGAATGATGGACAAGTAGGTCATGATGAAGCTATCGACATGACCAATGGTGCCCAGCATATCGAGAATTATGAGCACTTCGAGACGAAGAATTCCTCCTCTAGCATGGACTTGAGCGGGATGGGCGCATGGGATGGGATGCAATCGGGGTTCAATGGGAATAAGTAAGGAGCGGATCGTCGCATATGCTTATAGATCTGGGAGTTTTGGTAAATACCAAAGGTGGATGGAGGGACGGATTACGTGGCAACGAGCTTTGAGGAGCATATGAAGGAGTTATTATACCATAGTGCTACGAGCGATGGATCAACGAATGCAATACCTTATATATTGGACATGCCAACAATCCTCGCCTTAATTTATTGTGATAAGGATGGATACTTTTGGAAATTTCCCAAAGTGACTAACTAAAATGTGTTGTGGATGAGGTCACTGGTGACAGACGTCAGTCAGGGCCCTTAGTTCCCGATTATCATCCCATTCTCAACCACGGCCGTCACAACCAGCCATTTTAGTATTTTAGGGGACCTACCTCCCTGCACAATGTTTTCCCATAGACACTTTAATAACATGAATTTCCCACACGAGATCCCGCTCATTCACACATGCGTTTCCTGGAAAGCCTGCGACTATGGTCCCCCGAGCGCCGCCGCCGCCGCGTCAATCTCCCGCATTCTCATAATTCGCAACCCGCAATTGACGCTCGTCAGATCTCACGTTGGTCAGAATTTGTTAACAGCAGCTGGCGCCTGATGGATACGATTTCAGATACTTTTGCTACGACACCCACCCGCCATGCTGCCCGTCTGAACGCTTATATATGGCCTCGTTCCCATCCCTGGCCGCCTTATTCGCCCTCGCCGGCCCTAGCACAGCGATTGCATGGCTATGCTGCTGTGCACATATTTACAGCCATCTACCTGCCATACGCTTTTATCGTGTCGGTTGTAACAATGATCGTTGCTATCGGCCTACGCGTTGGGTTTCCCAACGGCTGGCGATTCGCCATAGTCCTAGGGGTCTGCGGATGGGTGCCTACAATGCTATTGGTGGGGATATATGTCATTTTGAAGACGAAGATAAGGATGGCGAGGGAGGTGGCCTGGAGAGCTTGGGGAGCGGAGGTGGAAAGGCGGATTTTGGAATTCGAGAGCCTCCACGGGAGGGCTAGGGAAGACGAGATAGAATCGTTCATGTATTGGGTGAGAGGAGGAGAAGGGCTTGATAATTCTCCTGTCGCTGGGCGACAACCGGATGAAGAGAGCGCGATTGGGCCGGCGCTGACGGATGAAGAGTATCAGACTGGCTGGGGAAGTTTGAGGCAGGAAGATGGGAGTAATGGGAGTGATGACCCGGATGAAGTGGGTTGGAATATGCATGGGACCGTTTTGAGGGACCTTCATATGGCGGTGCATTGGCGGCAGAATGCAGATGATCAGGAGAGGGCGCATCGGGAGGCGCAGGAGGTGGCTCGTTTGATGAACCACGTTGCAAATGGCGTAGCTGCGGAGACAAGCTCTTGTCCTGAGAGTATGGCGCGGGAGGATAATGCAGCAGTGAAAGTGGCAGAAGAGCCACTGTTGGATATTGACCTGGGTGATGATGACTTGGCATTATCATCCACGGGCAAAAACGATGAGAGTAAAAGCATAGCATCTGTGGACAATGTGAAAGAAGAGCAGGATGATGATAAAGTAAATACGGGTTGAAATTTCAACGTAGTCAAGTTTCCATAGAGCAGGCAGATACATACAATAGATTCTATTTGATTGTCCAAACTCTAGCTGAGCGCCCTCATTGTCATCTCAACCACCACAAACGTACCGGAGCTGACCGGCATAGCCCTAATCATAGTAGGGAAAATTCCTTTCCAGAAGCCACCCATTCCACCAGCCCTCCAAGTTTGCCTGAAGCAGTCCGTCATGGTCTTATACTTCTGCTCCTTTCCAAACCCATCACTCTGCATCTTGCTCTTCACAACATCGAACGGGTAGCTCGACAACCAAAGCACCTCACCCGCCAAACCACCATACATCGCAATCTTCCACGTCGGAATATCCTTACGCTCCACATTGTTCCTCGCCGCATCCTTGTTCATCATATACTCAAACGACATGAACCAACACCCATACGCCTGCGCCTCACGCATCAGCGTCACAGCCTCACCGCGATAAATGCCCTTCATGCCCTCATGCGCAGCCAGCTTCCTCACACAGTCCAGCGGGCCAGAGTACAGCCTGTCCTTGCCGTGGGGCTGGGTCTGCAGCCTAATACGGACATGCTCGATTGGGCCCGAGATGACGGAGTTAGCGAGACCGGCGAAGGCTCCGGCGCCGTAGTACTGCGCGTAGGATAGGTCAGAGGATGCGAGCGCCGATCTGGAGGCGTTGTATTGCTCGAATTGGCGACGAGCGTAGCCGAAGGCACCGAATTGGACGGAGACGCAGGCACCTATTCCGACTAAGGGCGTGAGGGTGCCTTTGTAGAAGGCGAGCGGGCCCTCTTTGGCATAGATGGTCTTGGCTGCCTCCAGGGCATTGGCGTACTGGGTGGTGGTTTGAAGACGGACTTTGACGATATCAAATGGTTGACCTGGGAAAAGTTAGAATGAATCACAGAATCCATCTTCATAAGCCACATAACGATTGAAAACTGCCATTATTCTTCGACGCACGTGATACGCCAGTGACCTCAAAAAAGAGCAATTGCGAAGCCCAAGACGAAGCCAAAGATGACCAATGCGAGTAAGAAACACATACCAAGTAGAACCTGAGCAATTCCACCCATTGCGCCCGAGAAGAGGTCCGTCGCCACGCTGGCGGACCTCTCGTCCGTACCCTCCAAATCAGCCATTGTATCTCTTCCGCGACACTACTCCCAGTGCAAAGTTCAGGGCAGGCAATGCTCGGTGGGAGGGGAGCGTGGGAAGAAGATTAACAAATAAATGGAAATGAATTGAAAGAGTCAGAGGAGGCGGGGCGGAAAGCTATATCAAAAATTCGGCCAGATAAGCGCGAGACGCTGGACGGATCTGCAGGTACTTTATATGCGGGGATTGGTGGAGTGGAGAGCCAAATGATGCCATTTGTTCAGGGTTGCCGCTTAGTGGCTGTTTTTCGGGTGTTAAAACGACGACCGACCGTTAAAACAGGCGGAAGAAACGCGGAATGGCCGCAAATAGACACAACATGAAAATGCACCAGAATTGATAATTTCACTACGCGGCTCCCTCATGGCTATCGTTACTTTAATTTACTCTATTTACTATTTACTAGCTCATGGTACGACTACCAAAAGTTATTCCTTTTCCAGGCCAGGTTCCATCGGATTGGAAGCCCGTTACTTGCATATATACTATCGGGTTCCCATCTCCGAGTGCATGAGAGATCACTTCTTCCGTTCAGCTAACGTCTCCTCTACGGCAGCCCACAGATTTTCTCGCAGCTCTCGCTCGTGAGTGAACATGACCTCCAGTTTATCTTGTATCTTCTTCTTGCCAGCCCTAGACTTCTCCGGCAGTGGGAATCCATATTGCTTCCAGAGCAAGCCCGCGCATTCCTCTCTAAATTTCGTGATCGTTTCTCTGAGCAGCCCATCAAGCTCAACCCGCGCATCTTGCACCGTTGTAACTACTTCTGGGAGCAGCTCCCCCGTCGTGATAAGCGTATAATAGGCGCGAACGTCAAATAGACCGCCCCGATTGCGGAGCTCGGAGAACGTCGTCCACATCCGAGTGAAGTCGAGCGCCGCTGCTTGGCGACTTCCGGAGATTTCGTAAGCAAGAATGAGATTCTTCAGTAGAACCAGATTCTTGATGGCGAAAATATACGAATCAATCTTATCCTTCCTAGCAACCTCTCCCGACGCTCGCATTATGGACAGGGACGTCTCATGAATGATTTCATATGCCATTTCGCCCATACCCTGACAATCTGTTAGTAGGGGCAGACTCATCCGGAGGGAAAGACTTACCATGCCTATATTAGCGTCAAATGTCAAGTCGTTGTTGAGAATGAGCAGCTGAGCACCGGTCTTGAGGGGCTTGTATGAATTTGAAAATCCGTCACCCAGGGCTTTATACGCCCGGCCATCTATGTCTGTATCTGCAGGTTCGAGCAACGCCTCACTAGCATCCTCACCTGATCGGATTGCTTCGGCCGGTTGCTGGGTCGAGTTCTTTGGCTCGAGGTCCTCGGGTTTCGGGAAGAATCGAGACACATTTGCATATAGAAGCTCCTTGATTCGAGTAAATATGACTTGGGTGGTCTGTTTCTTCAACTGGCCTGCCAGGTGTATTTTGAGCTCTCTGTTGCCATCTGGAATTTGTGCCCCGTCAAATGATTCGTCATCATTCCCGTCAGCTGAAGAGGCGTAGCTATCCAGCCAGAGCGCGAGTTGCGTCGTTGTCGTTGTGTCGGCACGTTGAATATGAGGTTCGAGAACTCGAAATGCCAGTGAACAGAGGTCTTCTAGGTATTTTGTTTGGGACTCTTGGCTCTTCCAGATCTTGTGAAAATCGGTTCGGCCCCTATTTTGCGTACGCCTATTGCCAGAGAAAAACAGGCCGTACTTCGAATACTCGTTCATGCACACCTCTAAAGTAGTGTTGAAACAGGCGCGAGCGTATTTGCCAAACTCTGTCTTCGGATCGTGATCCTCTGCAATTGTGCCATTGAGAACTTGACCCAGAACTTCGCTCATGAGACCCTTCCTAGACAGAACGTACTCATCCATCAACGATTTGAACAGAGTATAATAACCGTCGGCGGTCTCCTTGCCTCCATGAAGATCATGCTTTATCGAATGATCATACACAGGCCTTGCCATAAATATTATGTGCTCGATTGAACGTTCCAAGCGGCTCCCAGTAGGATGAATGTCGGGCGCTTGTATTAGATATACCGTAGTGGTATTCAACTTGGCAGCCTTGCTCAAAATAGCTCGAGCCTCCGTTTGTTTGGTACGAATCGAGTTTGTAAACGAAATCTGCAACAAGCTGAGAGTTCGAGTGAGAAGAGTCTGGTATCGGGTCAGGTATGTCTCCGACTCTTTATGTTCTGGGTGTTGGCGCATAAACACTATGCAGGCATCGAGGTTTGATAGTATCTCCACGAAGCTCTCGTCGCCGATCATGGTGGATGCTCCCGGGGCATTCAGCCGCCGAGTAATGGGCTCCAAGTATGAGTAATATTGCAAGTCCGTCCCAACTTCGTCTGCGAGATCTTTTAGGCGCTTCTGTTCCAGAAGAAGATCCTCACATTGCGACTGGAACGAAGCTGTTTGCGCCTCAACCGCTTTAAATGAGTCCGACAGATTCGACAGTAAATCCAAAGCTCTCGAGGTATCCTCCGCCAAGTTATCCAAATGTCGTTCTGAAAGCGCCAGCTGGTCTCTGTAAAGCTGGAACTCATCCTGGCTCACATCTAACAGTACTGCGTCGTCGATCTCATATCTGCCCTCGTACGATGCATTACCGCCGCTTTCTAACAACTTCAGAGCTCTCAGCTCTTGCTCCCGGATCTTCTTGGCCTCCTTGGTGATTTGGGCGTGGGCAACATGGTAGAAATCGGTATATGACTTCGCCCTGCGGGCAATGGTAGCCTGTGGCGGGCTCTTACTTAAAGACTCCTCTTCGTCCAAAGGCTCTAGTGGATTCGCTGGTTGAAGGTCGCTCTCCTAAATCATCTGTCAGTCCCGCCCAATGTAATATGTGGTAGGAGGGTACCTACATTTGGTTGCTTCAAAAGTGATTCTTTGCGCCGATGGGTAAGCTTATGCCCCGAACTTTCATCTTTCTTTGGCTTCACGTCTGGCACAAAACTGTACCAAGTGTCCTCGTACATTGCGAGTGGATTTCCACCAACAATGGGCAATATAACGGACGCTGTGTTGCAGTGAAGCTGTGGTATTTGGAGGGATGGGGCGGTCTGAGGTGGCAGTTACTCGTGGTGGAGGGTGAACTGTCCCTAGACCCAAAGCCCGCTAACCACAAGCCGTAAGGCTCTTTGCGGGGAGCTCGGCCGCCGTCATGACGACAATATAGTGTTTATTCCGGGGTCTACAATTTTCTAGGACGACTTAACTTTCTCAACAGCATAAGGAAATATTCAGATCCAATACATTATGTCAATGGTGTACTAACTGTAAATTCCAGGTTCAGCCAAAATGCCCTTATTAACGGGAATCAGACCCTTGTGCCGCAGGCAAAACGCCTCGGCCATACTGAGAAACATTCGACAAGCACCAGGCTACGGCAGGAGATACAGCAGTGATGGTGGCCCACCAACTCCTGACAGGTCAGCCGCTATACGTCGGACTGGGTTACTGGTATCGGCAATCGTAGGGGCTGGAGCCGTATATGCGATTACCTATTCAAGGGCACCACCAGAGGCAAAAGCTCCAAAACCTCAAATCCCTCATGCTGAATTGACATTCGAGGAAGAAAGGAAGAAGCCTGCGTCTGCAGAGGAGAATAGGGAGGCGATTAGCCCCCAACACATACAGATCAAGAAGAGTTGGGAGAATCCAGGAGTATTTGCATGGGGATCGAACACCGGCCACGTCGTTGCGCCGGAATCGAACGAGCCTGCAATTAAAGTGCCAAAGAGGATCGCATACTTTGACGGGCTTGTCTTGAGAGATCTAAAGCTTGATCGCAACTTTGGAGCGGCAGTCACTGAGAATGGGGATGTCTTGCAATGGGGTGCGGGATACTCTACAGACTTACCAGGCCCAACTGCGACCCTTACCGGAAAGAACATCACAAAGATATCATTATCAGGAGATCGGGTCATAGCACTATCCAAGAACGGCTCGGTGTTCTCTCTGCCCGTTTCCCGCAAGGCCCAGCTCGAAGACCCAAAGCCGAAACAAAGCAGTCTCCTCGGACTGTGGAGCTCCAAATCCCCACTGAGCTACGAAGAGATCAAGCTTCCTAACCTCAGCTACGGAGAGAAAGTCACCGATATCAGCACCGGCCAAGAACACTGTCTACTCCTCACAAGTTCCGGCCGCGTCTTCTCCTCCGCCACCTCCCACGCTTCCTTCCCCGCCAAAGGCCAACTCGGTATCCCAAACCTGATGCGCTCAGTTCTCCCAGCCGGAGAAGTGAACCACCATCCTGCCCACGAAATTGAGGGCCTGAAGGGTATCCGAATTGCCAAGATCGCAACCGGCGACTACCACTCCGTCGTCGCCGACGACCTCGGCCGCGTCTTCACATTCGGCGACAACTCTGCCGGACAACTCGGCATCGAGCCCACCCCCGAGAAATCACACCTCAACGCCCCCTTCCTCCTCCCCGTCGATAAACTCTACAGCGGCTCGAAACTAACCCCCTTCGTGACCAACGTCGCCGCCGGCGGAAACGACACCTTCTTCACCGTCGACGCCAGGCCCAGCACGTCCAACCTCGACGGGCCAGGAGGCATCCAGATCTCCCCCAGGATCACGGCCGATACATGGAGCTGCGGAACTGGGATACACGGCACCCTCGGTAACAACCGGTGGACGCACATCCAAGGCGTCCCATCGAAGATCAAAGCCCTCTCCGGGCTCTGCGAATACGACGAATCCACCAACACCACCGTTCCCATCCGCGTCGGCCGTCTTAGCATCGGAACCACGCACGCCTCCGCGCAAATCTCCAATATAACCAACGTCGTCACCGATGGCGAGAATGAGACCAATTACGGCGCCGACGTGCTGTTATGGGGCGGGAATGAGTTCTTCCAGCTTGGGACGGGGAGACGCAATAATGTGGCCGTGCCGACGTATATTGCGCCGCTGGATGCGAGGCAAGATCGGGATATTGGGAAGAGGACGGATCATAGGTTTCAGGTTGCGCCGAGGAAGAGGATTGTTGTGGGGGGGAGGACGGTGGAGGTGGAGCAGAGGGTGGAGTGTGGGAGGGGGGTGACGGCGGTGTATAGTGCTGTGTAAGGGTGAGGGTTTGTATGAGTAGGTGTATTATTAACGATTCAGGATCCGGGACAGGCGTATGTGTATAAAAATAGTGGGAGGCCGATGAGGGGTTGACTGTCCCAATTGGTTGTGTATTGGTGGTTTGAAGTTGGATACGAGAAGGACAAAAATGACGGCGAAGACGAGGATGAGCTGGTTCTAAATAGCCTATGCTATGGAACTATCCTGCCTCTATATGGACAGATGTTCTATTGGTGGTGTGGTCGAGGAATTTTATGCTATTTATACTACCTTTAATTTAAATATTCCACTCAAATATTATTTTCACATTCGATTCAATATTTATTCCAACACAAGAAATTTAGAGAAGGATTATATTTGCTAAACATCTGTAATATGGAAACAGGTCTAATCCTGCTAAGTTCCATGCCACAAACCTCTCCTCCAAAAAAATAACTAATTTTGTGTTTTTTTTATCATCCACCCTCCCCATCTAGGCCCAGGCTCATCGTCTCAGATCGTACAACAAGTGACCATCAATTGTCTCTAAATCATCCCATCATAAACATCATCGAGCGTTTGCACTACCAGTGCAGCTCGTGACAGATGACATGCACCACCCCCCCCCCCCCCGACCCACGCCATTAAACAGAACAGGTAAGAAAAAGGCCGGGTAAAAAAAATCTCTATCCCTATAACGCCATGCCGAATGTTGTCCCATAAAGCAAAGCAGCTAAAGGATCCAGGACATCTTCTGGAACCTCGCTCAGTCGTCCAAACGCCGGGACACCCGCCGCCGCCATCATCGCCTCCATACACTCCACCTCTCCCGTCGTCGTAAGATATGCCCCAGAAGAACTTCCCTTCAATCTCATCCTACGCTACGCGCGTAGCCCAGATAGACAAAGATTCATATGGTACAAGCTAGAAGAAACTATTTGGCACGCTCGGAAGCAACTTTGTTGTGCAGACTGTCAAGTCCACCGCCAAAGCGGGAAACCAAACTCCAGGTAAAGTGAGTCGTAACCCCGTGGAATCAAATGGGCGCCCAGTCTGCCGAGAGACTGGTGCTCGCCTACCCATTCCACTATTAGGGTTGTCCAAAAGAAAATGTAAATATGTACAAGGCAACAAGAACCATCCAGCACCGCTAGACCGCAACTAGTGTGGTCTACGATGGTGGAGGCGCTTGGCCTCTGCCGCCTCTTGCGCCGTCGAATCCGCGGCCGCGGCCGGGTTGAGCGCCGACTCTCGCGTTGCCTCGGGAGAAGTTTTGGTTGCGCTGGCCTTGAGGTTGGTTTGTTGGCTGGCGCTGTCCCTGAGATTGGCCTTGTTGTAATTGGGGCTGGGGTTGGGCCTGTGCTTGGCCTTGAGGCTGTGCCTGGCCGGACGGGCCTTGACGTCCATTGCTGTAGTTTGCCGGCGCCTGACCGCTGCGCTGTTGAATCTGGAGTTGCTCCCTTGGAGGTTGCTGACGTGGTGCAGGGTTGGAAATCGGGCGGGGGATGCTCTCGGGCGAATCATAAACGTATAGATTCTTATCAATCATGGCGGGAATAGGCTGGATCTCGGTGCCCAGTTCTTTCTCAATGTTGTACAGGTTGAAGCGGTCGTCCCAGTTGATCAGGTTGATCGCCAAACCAAGATGTCCAAATCGACCAGAGCGACCAATACGATGGAGATATGTCTCAGCGTTCTTGGGGAAATCGAAGTTGATGACAACGTTAACGGCCTGGATATCAATACCACGAGTGAGTAAATCAGAGCAGACAAGGTTGCGGCAGACTCCGTTACGGAAGTCGTGGAAAACACGGTTGCGGTTAGCTTGAAGCATGCGAGCGTGACTGTAAAAGCAAGAGTATCCCAACTCTGTGATTTTCTTGGCGAGGAGTTCGACACGGTTTGTGGAGTTGCAGAAGATGATAGATTGGTTGATTTGGAGCTTCGAGAAGAGTGTATTCAGGCAGTGGACTTTCTGCTTCTCTTCAACAAAGGCGTAATATTGGGTGATACCGCGGAGGGTGAGTTCGTCCATGAGGTTGATTTCGTATGGCTGGTCCATGTTCTTAACGGAGAAGGCCTGGACGGATCGAGGGAAGGTTGCGCTGAAAAGCATTATTTGGCGGTCCTTGGGATGGAATTGAAGAAGCTGCTCAATGACAGGTGTAAATTCGGGAGACAGAAGCTTATCAGCTTCATCCATGACGAACATGGGGCATTCGCTGAGATCCGCAACACTCTTGCCTGCAAGATCGAGTATTCGTCCTGGAGTACCGACAACGATGTGAACGGGCTCAGCGAGGCGGACAATATCATCTCTTAATCCGGTACCACCGGTTGTGACCATGACATTTACGCCAAGATGTTTCCCAAGGGTCTTGCAAACTTGAGACGTTTGGAGAGCAAGCTCGCGGGTTGGGACGAGAATAAGACATTGGATTTTGGAGCTCTTGGGGTTGATGCGTTCGAGCGCCGGGATAACGAATGCAGCGGTTTTGCCGGTTCCGTTCTTTGCACGGGCAAGGATATCTCGGCCAGTGAGGGCGACTGGGATAGCTTCTTCCTGGATGGGTGACGGCTTCTCGAATCCTGCCTCGAAAATCCCCATGAGTAGGTCGCGCTTGATCGAGAACTCCTCAAACTCGAGGCCCTTGGTCGCGGTAACATCCTAAATAGTTTAGCAACATGTCGCTTCTTCCAGCGAACGTGATACCGACCTCAGTTTGGTGTCTGTTGTCCTTCGCTGGGATCTTCAGTTTTTTCTTCCAGTCTGGGTCGTTTTGGCTGCTCCTGTAGACACTGTCAGTGAGACAACTCTTACATAACGAAGCTTGTTATATCTCACCCTAATGTTGTGGACTCTAGCTTCCCAGCTAAAGCGTCCGCCATTGTGAAGTGAAGATGTGCTGGTGAGTATGGAAGGGTTTTGATATAGTAGGTCTGGTTATTTCGAAGCGTCGAGACGCTAGTTATGGTATGTTTTCCTTTGTCGCTTTGGGTATCAAAGGGTTGCGGAAGAGGGCTTCTGGCTTGTTGCTTTGGGTTGCCAACTTATGAAGTCGACTGAGGGGTAGTGGGTGAGGTAGAGTGGCTCGAGGCTCGGGTATTGTGGTTGTGGTTGTCGCTGTCTGGGCGCCTGTTTCAGGGTGATGTAGAGGGTTGTTGATACTGCTCGTGGTAAGAAGTTTGGTGGTTGAGGAGGAGGTTTTAAGGGCTGTTGATGATTGAATGTTTGCGTGGTAAGTGTGATTCTTTTTTCAGCCTCAAGAGTTGTGTGTTTGCGTATGCGGGAAAGTTGAGGTTGGATTGATCCCTTAAGGTTTCCTCATGGGAAGGTGAAGGTCAGCGCAGATTGGCTCATCAAGCGAAGACATAGTATAGTACGGTACATATAAGTACAGCTCACCGCCTGGGATATAGCTCTTTTAAGGCATAGTTCAGCAGTATAGAGTGGTGTAGTGTGGTGTAGTGTGGTACCGTGCAGTACCCTTACAATTTACACCCTTAGGGGAGTGCACGGGCCAAGGGATCAACAGCTACAGATCTGTGTATAGTATGCAAGTTTATACTGCAAAGTTATACTGCAGCTCTCGAAAGACTGTCTTGTCTCATATAAATCGGATATTATACTGTAAATTTGAAGGCGACACCAACACCAAGCAGGTTACAGGTTACAGCATATGACAGGTGACAGCATTTAAAATGACTTCACTGAATTGAATATTTAATGCCTCGTCAATCTCTAGTACTATATGCCGCTCGTCCTGTAACTTAGTACTGTACATATAGCAAGCAAAATGCAAGAACGCCCCCCCTAACAAAATAACAAAATATGCTGCATGCTAGATCACTTATAACATTGGCTTCAGATCCTCTGCAACCTTGAATGGTGCCCCCGTCTTCGACTTGATCTCCTCGACTGTTACGCCATCGGCATGCTCGATCAGAGTCAGTCCCGTCGCGAAGTCGACATCAAACACACCCTGTATCATGTTAGCAATATTCGACAGCAATCTTCGTTCCTAATTAGACTTACGAGTTCGGTGATGATCCTAGAAACACAGGCCTTTCCAGTCAATGGGAACGCGCACTGGTTGACGATCTTGGGGTTGCCCTTCTTATCGGTGTGCTCCATCGTGACCACAACCTTGGTCATGCCTGGGTTGCTCACCAAGTCCATGGCACCTCCGAAGCCCTTAATCTTACCTGGCAACATCCAGTTGGCCAGATCGCCAGACGCGCTGACTTGCATAGCACCAAGGATGGTCAGGTTGACACGGCCGCTTCTGATCATTCCAAACGACTCCTCGCTTCCGAACACAGCGGCACCAGGGTTCAGAGTAACGGTCTCCTTTCCGGCGTTAATGAGATCCGCATCCTCAAAGCCTTTCACTGGGTATGGGCCAAGGCCAAGAATTCCGTTCTCGGACTGCAACTGGACCTCGACTTCTGGGCCGACAAAGGCTGGGGCAAGCATGGGCATGCCGATACCGAGGTTGGCGTACATTCCGTTCTTGAACTCCTTCGCAGCTCTCCGTACGATTCTCTCTCTCTTCGCTGCTGCCTCGCCGCTTCCAAGTGCCTTCTTGGCGCCTTCCTCACCTTCGTTCTCTTCCTTCTTGAAGGTATACTTCTCGATCTGCTTCTCGGTGGTAGACTGAATAACGCGCTTGACGTAGATACCTGGGAGATGGACAGCCTCCGGGGCAATCTCTCCCGGCTCGACAATATGCTCGGCCTCAACAATGGTCATCTTTGCGTTACGTCCCATAGCACCGTTGAAGTTGTTTGCAGTGAGTCTGAACTGGCAGTTACCGAGCTTATCGGCCTTCCAGGCCTTGACGAAGGCGTAGTCACCCTTGATGCTCTCCTCCAAGAGGTATGACTTTCCATCGAAGACCTTCACATCCTTAGGGTACGAATACTCCTTTGGAGTACCATCTGGGTTGTGGCGGAGTGGTAGCTCTCCGGTCTGGACAACGGTTCCGAAGGCAGCCGGGGTATAGAAAGCCGGAATGCCCTTGCCACCAGCGGCACAACGCTCTGCAAGTGTTCCTTGTGGGGTAAGTTCCAGCTCAACCTCGCCAGTGAGATACATGGATTCGAATGTCTTGTTCTCGCCGATATAACTAGCAACCATCTTCTTGATCTGTTTCGACTTGAGAAGCTTGCCCAATCCCGAGTTGTCGGTTCCAGCGTTGTTGGAGACGGCGGTCAGGCCAGAGATGTGCTTGTTCTTCAACACCTCGTCGATCAGGGTGTCTGGAACACCGCAGAGTCCAAAACCACCACAGAGGAGGGTGGAGTTTGCCTTCATGTCCTTGATGGCTTCCGCGGCAGATGGGAGAACCTTGTTGATCTCAGCTCTCCTGGAAGTTGACGCAAACGTGCGAGCAAAGAGAATGGCATGCTGTGACAAGAATTAGCAAGCTGGACCTCAATTAGCAAATGGGGGTTTGGTACGAACGTTGCTATGTTTGGTGTACGCCCTCGCGGTACGCATGCACAACGCTGCAGACGGCATTTTGATATATGTTATTCTGAGAGACAACAAGGTGCTAGTTTAGAGGAACGATCCTACAGTTCACCAATTCAATGCGACTGACAGGTAGGCTTATGGAATTTATTTTGCAATATGAAGGAGACAAGATAGATCGGCTAAGACTGAGAAATGGCACCCGGTAACTCTTATGTGCTACCACCCGCACGGGCAGCGGCGGAAGAAGCATTATGCGGGGAGACGGTTACCCTCGCGCAAAATGCTGGTCCTCGGCATCACGATCCGGGGAACCAATAGGATGTCGAGAAGGCTCTCAGCCTTGCGCGGAAGGCTCCGAAAACCGCAGCGGAGGGGTACCGCGTTTGACATATGCATGGGCCCTCGTCAATCACACGAGCATTCCGCTGTTACTTGGTGTACTACTTATCACATATCAACGACGTGAACACTGTCTATGAACTTGTTGTTTATTCAATTTCAACAATATAGTAAGTTAAATACAAAGAGACCTAGGGTATCAGCGCCTCATTTCTATTTTGAACACCATATCCCCTCCCAACCGTGCCATTTCCGACATAATGGCATCTTTGTCGATTGCAACCTGTCCCGCCGTCTCTTCACCACCGCCCAGAGCTTTTGTTGCATAGGGCATATTGACCTTAAACGCCCTCGTCGCCGTCTGCGGGCTCCAAATACCAGCAATGACGTTGCTCGAGGATTCGTCGTGGAACAGCACCATCGTGGTAGTGTACAGCGCCCTCAGCTCTTCAACATATAGTCTCGCTGGCTCATATCCTACATAGAACAGATCCTCTTCGGTTTGGATATCCAGATTCTTGAACTTACCTGCCCTGGCATCCCGCTTGCCGCGGCGAGATCCGGCAAACTTGGGAGACAAGTAGATCATGAAATCGTAGTCGCCCAGCGATGGCACAAATAGTGTCTTGGGATCAAGTTGCAGCCCTTCTTCCTTCAATAGCTTACAGGCAGACCGCGCGAGCGCGGTCATGCGTGATGCAACGACCTTTGATGGCATGCCGTTTGTGAACGTCGTCCCGGATACATCGTGGTTCGTCGCAGCAAAAAGCACAACGCGGTTCATCCCCGGGTCGACTTCGCGCCACGCCTCAAGTCGCACGTTGATGGCGGAGATCTCCTTGCTAGTCATGATTCCTCCAAAGTCCACAATCAGGGGCGTGTTGCGCCAGTCCCATCTGGCGATGAACTGGAGTGTGCGTAGGAACCCTGTCATACTTGATGAAGGAGCGCGCCATGGGTAAGGCTGCAGGAATGTTCGGATGACGAGGAGCTCAATGAGCTCTTCACGGAAGTGAGTGGAGAGCATATGCGCGCTGAACCACTTCTTAACGAGGCGCATGGTGGGAGACAGTAGAGGGAATCTGGTGCAGTGTGTCGCAACTGACTGTGTGTGAAGCGGGAGCTGTAAAAACATGTACTTGTACTGTGCTAACGCAGCAATTGCACTATGTGCGTCGCTTGACTTGCTTTTGACTTGGTTCTCAAGTAGTGTTTGTTCGCGGTCGTTGTGGATCCTAAGACGGAAAACTGCACCAGACGGCTCAGTAATATCGAGGAATGCATAATTGAGAAGCGGCTCGTCGTTATTCTCAAGACCAAGCTTTGCTTTGTAGCGTTGGCTAGTAAGCTCCAGCAACTCTCCAATTTTTATTAAGAAAGCGACCTTGGTACGTTGGATAGCCACGACATCGTCTGGCCATCTCCCAGAGCCTTCGAAGGCGATCAACACCTCAGCAGGGTAGCGTAACGGGTTGCGGGGTCCGTAATCAGGAGCATTAATAAACGAGGAGCGCAGTTGTGCTCCAATAGGAGAAAGTTGCTTGAGTTGCAATGGTATCTGTTCGAGATCTCTGATGCTTTGTTCCAATGTCTTGAATGACTCCTTGAGAGAAGTAAATGCTGCCGTATCTGATACCGAGTCCGGCAGAAGGGCATCGAAAGAATCTCCAACGATAGAGAGATCTCTATTGGGATTTAACCCGATATGCCTGTTAAGAATGTACGCAATAATCTGTTCGAATATCGACGCATTAGGGGTCTTCGTCCACACCAAACTTTCAAGGATACTGCCATCCTTAAAACGGCGCAGTTCTGACTTGTTGCCCCAGAAGTTACGGAACGTCTCTGCTGCCTTTTTGTCCTCGGCAGCTGGTCCATGGTCGACAGCCCTGTGAATATGCTCTGGGTCAAAAACCAGACCAACTTGAATATGAGGAGAAGGTGACGGCGGAGAGCTCTTTGTCTTCCAGCGGGAATGGTCGTCGAATTTAACATGAATAAGCTTCACCCTGTCGCCTAAAGCTTCTTTCAGGACGTTAAATATTTTCGAGCTTAACAGCCAGTTATTAGATCTGTGATCTTGATGACTTATAGTTCCAGTAGCGCTGGAGCCATCGATTTTGATGACGCTGTCAAATTGTTGCAGAGGATTGTCTTTCTTGAGAATAAACGTAGCCTCAAACTGGTCGAAAACTTCGTCATTCAGCATGGCGAGGGAAACCTGTGCTTCTTGCCGGAGCATGTCGTAAGACGAAGCTGACATCTTAAATAATACATTGTGCCCTCTTGGGCCATCGTAAAATGTTGGTAGGTGTGATTTCGGAACGGGGGGTTCCCCAGACTGAATTAGAGTTGGTGTTGCCACCATGTTGCTTGTGGCCAGATATTGGACCATGCCCTTGAAGAGCTGGTAGCTGTTATAACCGGGAGATAGGGCTTTGCGACCTTTTGGACCACCTCCTTGTAGCAGTAGCGCAGTCAACGCAGCCCACTCGAAATTGCCAAAGCCACCATCTGAGACTGAGCTTCCAAATCCACGTTGGCGAAGCCAGATGCGGCCAAGGACGCAGGCGTCCACAAAGCCTTCTGCCGATTTCACAGTTTGGTGTAAGAGCTTCAAATAAGCCTCATGGTTGCACTCAACTTGGAGAGTTGCATTGTAAAAAGGGGTAGGGGCTGATGCAACGGTCTCGCCAGTTGGCCCAGCTTTCGGCCTGATGGAATTTTTGGCTGGGTGCAATTTGCTATCGGCAAAGAACCCCTTAGGGCAAGCAGGAATAATGCGTATCTCGCAACGAGATTTTGAGAATTCCGTGGGCTCACCACCTGTCTTGTATCAGTAGAGCACTTAATAAATATTGGCGGGGAGGGAGACTCACTCTTCCCTGGTTTCACAACCAGAACAGGCTGTAAGTCGTTTCCGTGGAGATTCTCCATGCTGAGATCAAATGATTCCTCTTCCTCATTTTGTAGCCCTGCAGCAATGCAAGCAAGATAATATGCCCTCTTGTAGAAGTATCTGTAGTTGAGATAGTCCTTTTCTTGCAAAATAGACGCTGGTATGGTCACAACCATATCGATCACCATTGTACTGTCTGCCTTTTCCATGGTCTTCAACGGATAGCTGCCCACCACGTTTACGTTCGACGGCTTTGCATATGCCAACTTGTAGGCTGTTGTCTTGTCAGGCCTTGGTTCTGGGAAAGGCACCGTAACCCTATCGGTTTTCAGCAAAACTTTTGTCGCCTCATGAAACTACATAACAGTTTAGCACTTGATATTGGATTCCAAAGTTGGCGCAGTTGCTTACTGGCATTTCTTCACGGTCCGGAATGGCCTCTATGAGTGTTTTCAATTTTCGCAAAACGTTGCCAACAGGACCCAGTCGTTTTGCGTAATTCGGCTTCACTTCCACTAACATCTCCTCTACTTGAAGCTTGAATAGACTTGAATTGTACGCATCTCCTGCGAAAGGTGCAGCAGCGCTGCTACTTTTATGCGATTTCATTGTCGCAGCTGGGTTTTGTGTCGCCGCCGCGCCCATTGGAACGGAGGGATTGGAGTCATCGCTAGTCTGGGGCATTTCAGCAGTTGTATCGAGCTTGCGCCTTTTCGTGGTTTGCGGCTCCATTGAATGGGAGCCAAAGGGCTCGATGGGGATAAGAGGTAGTTCAAGGTTCTTTCGAGTATCAATATCAAGAGAAAGTATGGATTTGAGATTCAGTTTTTGATGGTCCAAGCGTTTCTTATCTTATCGGACAATCGGGCGGACCAGGTGTACCAGGCCAAGTGGGTGGACCTGAGGGGCGATGTCGGTGCCGAAATGAGTCGGACGACCCCGCGACTATTTTAATTGCTTCTTTTACTACAAGAAAAGCCTCGAGTTCACACATATTTTTGTGCGAACATCGATCCAATATGCCTCCAGCGGCCGTGGGAGAGACTATTCCCGCGAACACTTCACATGTGAGCGTTTTCGATATACTACCCACCATGCCCCGCCCAAATTTCTGGTAGGCCGGAGTGTTGATTAGAACGAACACAGGCTGTCAGCGTTTCTCTTCCAACATGGAAGGCCAACGTCGCATATGAGGAGGGCGAGCCCTGGGTTATAGATAATATGAAGACTGGCTATCCAAGGTTCGATTTCTCAAACACCCTTCACAGACTATGACCGACTAAGCGTCCTCAGGTTTTTCGTCAATAAACTCATCACCGCGCTGGCCGAAGACATTGTTAAGGCCTATGGCAAAGATGGAGAGCAAGCGATGCTATTTCCCGGCCCCGGGGCGGCCAACAGATGCCTGGACTTTGTTGTTCGAACGGCACCCTCCCTACCGCGAGCAAGTATTCGAATAGTTGATCTTGTCATGGATCCTAAGAAAATCACCACAGAGAGCCTGAAGATCGCAGCCCCGTCTATTTCCGCCGTTATATTTCCGAAAGAGTTCTTCTCCGTGGCAAAGCAGTACTGGCAGCATTCCGGAGACGGTATTTCAAGTCGACGGGGAGAATTCTGTCATGGCTTACTACAGGAAGGTCTCCTAGTTGAGAAGTCCACCTTGAAGCATGCAACCGATGAACAGCAAAATTTCCATAAGGGCCCTAAGAGATATAGGAGAGGGATGTCGATTGACAAAACAGGCAGCCCTCCTAAAGTCGGTGGCCCAGCTTCGAATGGCACTAGTGAGAAATCACCGAGTGTGAGCAATGCGGACAAAGAGTTCTCGCAGTTTGTGGAAGAACGGTTTGGCCGCAATCTCGATGTATCGTTCCTCGGTAATGCTAAGTCTGCAATTAAGAGGCGAATTGCTGGTTCTTTGGTAGGGAGTGTTGATTTGAGTACTGGTTTCAACAGTACGATGGATGCTAGCGCACGGGGTGTGAGTGGGCTTTCTGAAGACGACGTATATTTATACCCATGCGGCATGAACGCCATCTTCAATGCCCACCAATTACTACTGGAAGCGCGAGAACCGCTGAAGAGCATCTCTTTTGGGTTTCCATATGTAGACACACTCAAAATCTTGCAGAAGTTTGGACCCGGCTGCCTCTTTTACGGAAATGGATCCTCTAAGGATCTAGACGACCTCGAGAGAAGGCTTCAGAGTGGCGAAAGATATCTAGCTCTCTTTGCAGAATTTCCCGGAAACCCTCTACTGCAATCGCCCGACCTGCTACGGATCAGAAAGCTTTCTCTCCAGTACGACTTCGCAGTCGTGATCGACGAGACAATTGGCAACTTTATCAACATCAACGTTCTACCCCACGTTGATATTGTCGTAAGTAGTCTCACCAAGATTTTTACTGGCGAGTGCAATGTGATGGGAGGAAGCGCAATCTTCAACCCAACAGGACCATACTACTCGAAATTGAAAGAAATTGCGAAGGCACAGTATGAGGACAATTACTGGGCCGAAGATGTTTTGTTCATGGAGCGAAACAGCCGAGACTTCATATCCCGAATCGACAGAATCAACCACAACGCAGAGGTCATCTGCGACCTACTGAGCTCTCACTCCGTTGTGAAAAAGGTGTACTACCCGAAATGCGTCCAGTCTCGGGAATTTTATGATGCCTGCCGAACTCCGACTGGCGGATATGGTGGCCTCCTCTCAGTCACCTTTAATACGAAGGCCCAAGCAATTGCCTTTTTTGATCGCATCGATACAGCAAAGGGGCCCAGTTTGGGCACGAACTTTACCTTGACTTCGCCGTACGTGGTTCTAGCCCACTTCATGGAGTTAGATTGGGCCAGCCAATTCGGCGTTGACCCAGATCTGGTTCGTATAAGCATTGGTCTCGAAGAAACAGCGCTTTTGAAAGAAGTGTTCGAGCAAGCTCTTACGGCTGCAGGAGAAGCCTAGCTGCCGTATATTCAACGTTCGGGCCTGAGTAGGTTACGAGAAGTTTGAGGGGGAAGATGCATGGAAAAAGACATGTTGGAGCTATCCACC
Source organism: Pseudogymnoascus sp. 05NY08 (assembly GCA_001662605.1). Classification (NCBI taxonomy): domain Eukaryota; kingdom Fungi; phylum Ascomycota; class Leotiomycetes; order Thelebolales; family Thelebolaceae; genus Pseudogymnoascus; species Pseudogymnoascus sp. 05NY08. The sequence continues at coordinate 49,569 of KV458898.1, forward strand.
CACGATATACCAGGCATGAAATCAAATAAGAATCTGCCACCCTTATAAGATGAATCGCAGGGGTTCAAATCGTATGTAGCTATAAATAAGACCAGGCGAAAGCTTTCGTGGGATTCAAAGCTGTATTCCCCGAGTATATACCACGAATATAGAACATAACCGATTCGGCTCCAAGTCGCACGAGGTGTCCACTCAAGTTAGATTTTTAGCTGGTGACCAGGCCCGTTATAATGTACAGCCCATGTGTATCTTAATTGTAATGTACAATGTACTGCATTCCTTACGTACCTATATTAATGTTTGGGGGACCATACATACCAAATCTGTACCCGACGATGCACGTGTTGTCGCGAACCGCGTCAAATTCCGAGACGCGCTCTCCCTAACAACGCCACCATTCAGCCTTAAGGGTCCAAGCTAGCCGCGCCTTTGTCAAAGCCCACTTCTACTTTAGTCTTTGACGGACGAACGACTCATGGAGGACTAAGCACTACTTTACACAGCGACAGTTGCTATAATAGTACTCAAGAGTCCACACCTGGCCAGCACTGGTGAGGGGCATGGCACCTATAAAGCGCGTCAGGGCGCATATTGACGATGGAGACCTCATATCCGTGGAAGCCGCTACTTCAAGCTTGCGCGCCGAACCAGTAAGCCTCTCTTTGTTCGAATATAGCTATCAGCTACGTTTTCCCGGCATGCCAGCTAACAAAATCACAGCAGCGAAAACGTGTGCGTTCCTCCGGCGTAACTCCAAGCGCTTCTCGCCCCCAGCTAGAGCGCTCAAGTTCTCCCTCCGACGTCGAAGAATATGTTGAGCCAAGCCAGGGCACGGGGGGTTTGGCTGCAAGCACTCAATACGAACTCGACAGAGATGCCGACTTTGCGCACCTTGAGAATGAGGATATTTACGATGAGCGCGCAACACGGCGCATCCTGGCTCGGAGCAAAACGATTGGCGCGAACCGGGCGGCGGACAATGGAATAATCGAAGAAGTTATAATGACTAACTTCATGTGCCACGAGAAACTGCATGTCACCTTGGGTCCTCTGATCAATTTCATCATCGGAGAAAACGGAAGCGGCAAGAGCGCCATTCTCACTGCAATAACGATCTGCCTAGGTGGAAAGGCGAGCGCAACAAATCGCGGAGCCAGCCTCAAGAGTTTTATCAAGGGAGATCGAGAGCAAGCGAACCTGGAGATCAAGTTAAAGAACCAAGGGAGCGACGCCTATAAGCCTGAATTGTTTGGGGACTCGATTATAGTCGAGCGGCACTTTTCGAAATCGGGCACGAGCGGGTTCAAGCTCAAGAGTGCTCAAGGCCGCCTCATGTCGACCAAGAAATCCGATATTGAAGATATAACCGAATACTTCCAGTTGCAAATAGAAAACCCAATGAGCATATTGACCCAGGATAGCGCAAAGCAGTTTCTCAACGCCGCTGCACCAAGCCAGAAGTATAAGATGTTTCTTCAAGGAGTCCAGTTGGAGCAGCTTGACAACGATTATCGTCTTGTTGCGGAGACGATGGATGTGATGCAAGGCAAGATCAACGGGCAAAAACTAGCCTTGGAATCTTCTGAAAAGAGAGTTGAACGAGCAAAAGAACGTGCTAATACCGCAGAAAAGAATAAAGATCTCCGAAATTCCGAAAAAAAATACCGCAATCAACTTGCATGGGGCCAAGTTGAAAATGAAGAACGACAATTACGAGAATTGCAGGAGATCGTTGATGAGGCGCAACGGAATATTGAAAAAGCTGAGAACAGTATTGAGAATATGGACCAGGAATTTCAGAGGCACGATGAAGCATTTGAAAGGGCCCAGGAAGGCACACGTCAGTTGATGGAGGATATGGCGCCTTTGAAAGAGCAGGAGCGAGAAATGAAGGCCAATTGCGATGCTGCTAATCAAGAAGTGGCAAACATGCACCAGGAGTATCGACAAATTCGCGACTTCCTTACTGCTTCAAAACAAAAGGTTGCAAAGATAGAGAAGGATATAGCGGCGGAGAGACAACGGATAGAAAATGCAAATGGTGGAGCTCATGCTGAAAAGATGGCGGATCTTACAGCTGCACAACAGCTAGCATCACAAGCAAGGCAGAATATGGTCGAACGCGAAGATGATTCGGAACTACAAGATTCACACCAGAAAGCTCTCAGGGAGTTCGAAGATTCGAAGGCGCCATTAAGACAGAAGCAGACTGAGATCGACCGTTGTCAAGAGCGACTATCATCCATATCACGCGACGCGGGACAGCAAATGGCAGGATTTGACCCGAAAATCCCAAGGCTCTTAACCATGATCAAGAATGACCAAGGCTTCAACGAGACCCCGGTTGGACCTATCGGCCTCCATATCAAGTTACTAAAGCCTGTCTGGTCCAATGCGCTAGAGAGGTCGATTGGAAATGTATTGAATGGCTTCGTGGTCACAAGTAAGGCCGATCAGCAGCGCCTCTCTAACATGATGCGCCAACTCAATCTTCAAAGATGCCCTATCATGATAGGCAATAACCAACCCATTGACGTTCGTGGTCATGAGCCTGATAGTCAATTTGACACTGTTTTGCGTGTCTTGGAGATCGACAACGAGTTGATCCGCAGGCAGCTGATTATCAACCAAGGCATAGAACAGACGATCCTGATCGAAGAGAGACAAGCTGCAATGAGCGCAATGTATGACGGTGCCAAACCGCGAAATGTCAAGCAGTGCTTCTGTCTGAGCGATAGTCGAAGGGGCTGGGGTCTGAGGCTCGGATATACAGGAGCTTCGTCGGATAGAAGCGTTAGCCCTATTACACCCCCGGAAGGAAAGCCTAGGATGAAAACCGATATCGAAAGCCAACTGTCCCAACAGAGGGCAATGCTGCAGCATCTTCAGGGCGAATTAACTGAGCTTAAATCAAAAACAGATGCCCTTCAACGAGTCATGAGGGGTCACGAACAAGCCATGCAGAAGCACAAGCAAGCGAAGCGAAACGCTGAGAGGGAACTCCAAAAGGCCGAGGAAGCGATAGAGCGCAAGCAGGCGGCCCTCGATGAAGATAACGTGGAGGATGGGCGGCTCGAAGCTTTAAGGGACGACCTGACTGAAGCAGAAGCCGAAGTGGAGCTCCACAAAGGAAGCTACGTTCAAGCACGCCTAGCCAGAGAGGCACAGGATGGCATTGCTCGGACTCGTAAAGTCGCTCTAGACACCATCAAATCACAAGTCGCGAATCACGATGTCATTATCAAGAAGTCAGAGGATAAAGCGAGGAGGATTCGGCAGGCACAGCAAATTGCCTTGCGGACTAAGAATTCCGCTGCGCAGAATCTGGAAGATCTCAGGGCCGAAAAAGTACGAGCTGAGAGGCAGAGGGATACCAAGGCAGAGACTGTTGAAGAGTTCATCTCGCAGGCTACATTGGTTTGCGCTGAGCGTGTTAGCCTAGACCGAGGGCAGACGTTGGCAAGCACTGAGAAGAAATACGAGGATGTCAGGGCCTCAATCGCACGCCATGAGAGGTTAGTTGGTGGGTCTGATCGAGAGATATACGAGGAGTTTGCGCAGGCAAAAGCATCACATGAAAACGCCATCCGTCAGGCACAGAGCCTTGACGAGCTCCTCCAGACTCTAAAGAATAGCCACGAAAAACGTCTCCAAAGGTGGCGCCAATTCCAAAGTAACGTCTCTGCAAGCGCGCGCATGCAATTTACCTACCTTCTCAGCGAGCGTGGATTCCGCGGAAAACTAACTCTCGACCACAAAAACAAGGTTCTTACTATCCGCGTCGAGCCCGACGAAACTAGGAAAAGCGCTGAGGGCCGCGCCACAACAACCCTCAGCGGCGGCGAGAAATCCTTCTCCAACATCTGTCTCCTCATGAGTGTCTGGGACGCCATGGGCTCGCCGCTGCGTTGTCTCGATGAATTCGACGTCTTCATGGACCAGGTGAATCGCGATGTCAGTACGAATCTGATTATCGGGGCTGCAAGACGGGCTATTGGGAGGCAGTTTATCTTGATTACGCCGACGGGGATTGGGGGAGGCGCGGAGAGGGATGCTGATGTTAAGCTTATTAGGTTAGTTGCCCATGTTCTGAGAAATACCCTGCGCGGTCTATTGCCTTAGGTTGGTGTTGTGGAGTATTGGATGCTAACATGATACAGACTCACTGATCCCCGGCAGCGACGAATTGACGACCTTATGACGAATACCTGATCATTGTTTGATGGCTTAAACGCACTTGAGTTTCTTCACTATGACGATGGACGAGCTTCGCCTTCTATTCATATGCAGCATATAGCTGATATGCCTTCATTTCTCTTCTTGTAAAGTACTTTAGTTTCAGCATACGAAATACTAATGGCCCAGCAAACGCTTCAATTGCTATGCGCCTTGAATATACCCTCTAATGCTTCGAAGCCATGCCTCAGCTCTTGTGATTCAGTGATTTGGAAATAGCAAACCATACTCGCCGACCAACCCACCCCTTTTCAATAATCTAACAGCCATCCATATGATACAACCCACACCCTCCTTCCCAGCATCTTCATAATACAACCACGCCTCCCCTGTCTTCTCTTCTCTTCAAATCCTAACCCCCTTACTCCTCAACAAATTCACCACCGCCCCCGCCTGAAAGCCCACCCACTCCCCCACCCCTCCCACCGTCTCCCCCACCACCCTACTATCCTCAAACCTCCTCTCCAAAAACTCCCTCGTCGCCCCAAACCCCTCGCTGGAGTCCGTACTCATAAACACCTCGCTAGCCGCATACACCGCCCCCAAACTCGCGCGCTTAGTGTACCAGCTCGAATCAACCGCTACGTCTCCCGCCAAAAACCAGATTTCGTCGGAGAGAAGATGCAGTTCGCGCAGCGAGGGGCGGATGTTGCCGAAGAGTGACATGAGGGCTAGAGCTTCGGGGAGCTTGTGTGCCACCTCGGCGTTGGCTTGGAGGCGCGCCCAGGTGAGAGCTTTGACTTTCGCGCCTACACCCGGTGGTCTGGTTTTGCTATTTGGATCGAGGACGGGGTTTGTGATATCGGTCCGCGAGGCGAGGGCCTGGCGCTGGGTGTAGAGGTAGTACTGCACTAGATTAAACGCCCTCGCTGGAAAGAGGTTGGTAGATGCATCGAGGTATCCCGCGTCTTTGGCGCCGAGGTGGAGGGTGGTGGGCGTGAAGCCGTGGGTTGGGATGTGCGGGAGGGAGGAGGAGAGGATGGTGGACTCGATGGCGTTGAAGGGGCCGGGGGGTGGGGGGTGGTTGTTGGAGTGGTAGGTGCGGGTTGTGAGGGTTGAGGTGAGGGGGGTGGTGCGTGGACGCAGGCGGAGGAGGCGGAGGAGGCGGAGGGAGGTCGCTATTGGGGTCGCCATCGCGGGTGAGGGTATAGCTGGCACAGAGAGGCTTGGAGGGTGCGGTGGGTTGTTGATGGTGGTTGTCGCCGGGTTTACTTCGGGGACCTGGGGATTTTGGGGGTCGGGGAATTGATGATCCGCTGTCAGTTGGTGGTAATGGTGGGTGGTGGTTACTGAAGGGCCGAGCTTGGGGTTCGTTTTTATTCTACAGTGCGGTTCTTGTATGGGAACAGTGGGTTTAATATACAGTCACGCCTATTAAATTTCTTGAGAGTTCTTATATTTTGAGAAACTGAAGAAAATTACTATTTCTTGTGCCTCAAAATATCCTGGGGCGGGGTGGAAGTCATATTCCTTTCTTCGCCGACGTCACAGATGCATGTGCTGTGCCGTGCCATATGCCATACAGCAAGGATACATACTGTCTGTTCAACGTCCATATTCTAGACTATTAAATGTTCTCTAGAGTATTGGAAAGGGGCTCTTCGTTGACCCAGAGTATTCTTCCTCCTAGCCCCTTCAATCCGTGACCTTGGTGTCTTCCGTGACCTTGCTGTCTGTTCTGTCTCACCTCAGCCACCTTGGTGTCTTCCAAAGTACCCGGCGGATAGAGTGAGTACCTGAATAGACCGTTGGCCCGTTGTTGGACCCGTCGACTTGCGTTGGCAATCAGTAACTGCAAGTGGCTAAAGTGAGGGCCGGGTTTGTGGACTGTGTGGACTGTGTGGGCGGGGATGGTGCCGTGTTGTTTAGTAGTCTGCAGTAGCACCCGCATGCTGCATGTCCGTTCTGAAAGTGCGTGGGTGGGTGTCCACCTTGGATGTCGTATGTCTTGTTGGCGGCCTTTATCGGCGCAGCGGCGGCTGTCTTTGTCTGCCTTTGTGGTAAATGCCTCTCATAGCTGGGAGTGTTGCCTGTGAGCCTTGTCGGTGAGTGTAAGCTGTGTGCTTCATGTGCTTCATGTGCTGTGAGAGTTGGCTGTGAGTGCAGTATACCGGTCTCACATATGGGTGTTGCCCAGAGTGATTGGCGTCAGCCTTACCCGCACGCCTTGGATGATCTAACAGTGTCAGTGTCGTTCAGGCGCATGGAGAGAACGGGTATTGTGCTATGTGCGTATTCAACTGTGAGTGATGTGTGTGATACTCTAGAAGAGCCAGAGCAGGGAGTCTGTGAATACAGCTATAGACACAACGGATATAACAGCAGCGCATATTGTGGACTGTGGTTGTGTTCTGCAGACTGTAAACTGCTCATACTGTACTTGTAACCTCCATGGTGTTGATGCTGTACAAGTACCCAAAGTGCACATATGGAGTAGAGAACTCTCTCTCCTCCCTCTGTTGCCTATTCAACTGCTCACTTCCCTCTCTCACCTTCTTCCTTCCTTCCTTCCTCTTTCCCCTCTAAACTTCTCTTACTATACTCACCTCTTTCTACTGTTCAATTGGCACGTCTGTCATCTAAAATCCCAATCCCAATCCCAATACCTATATCAGTCCTGCCGGTGCAAGTCAAGATTGTGCCCAAGAAGAGTACAGTGCAGGTAAGTATGCTGCTGCACCAAGAAAAGAGTACATGGAATACACTCCTGCAACACCCACTCTTCCCTGTCTTTCTTGTCTCTCACTGACAAGGACCTAGACGACCTAGAGGACCCTCCCAAAAGACCTCAAAGCCCTCAAATCCTTCCTGATTCGGCCCACTGCGAGCACCAATTTACCCACGCGTATGCCTGCATACCCTTCTGGCAGCCCAAGCCGAGAGACTGTTCATCCTGTGGATTCCATTCGTTGAACACGCGTTGGTAGGCCCATAGTCGGTCCATCTGTTGTGATCTGTTCTGGTGGGCTAACCAACCCGCTGCTGTAGCATTCTTCACTTTGTACGACACGACAAGGCGGCTGGCTACGACAAAGGGTCTTACAACAAAGAAAAGACGGAGAGACAAAGAGACTAAAGAAGACAAGAAGAGACATTTCCACGGTTAAAGAGAGGGTAAGTATCACCATCCTGTACATACATACACTTGTCCAGCTGTGTGCATGCTATGCGTGCTATATGTGCGTGCTTTTACATCCGTACATACATACGTACAGTAGTTACTGTACTGTATGGTCCTATATGGTCCTATTACTGTGCTGTACTGCGCTGTACTTCCGCCCTTTTGCTCCTCCCTGGCTTCAATCCATCCATTATCCCCACCACTCTGACCACTCCTAACTCCTACCACTTCCCACATACATACCACCACATACTACCATACTACCACCACCTTACCTGGTGCATACTCATACAGTTTATACAGACTGTACCCTTCAATCATAGGAGTACCTGCACTACTTGCTGTACTGTAACTATTCCCTCCTTCTCCACCTTGCTCCATATGCTAGCTGTTACCCTATTGTCCTGTCTCCAATCTCCTAAACAAAGTCGCTAATCCGTCATTGGGGGACTCCAGATCGAAGAATAGCCCAAGTACTAAGGCAAACACCGGTACTCTAGTGTATCTCCCCCAAGGACACCCTCGCAATCAACCCATCCATCCATCACCCCCCGTCCCCCCGACAAAAACAGAAAACTTCTCCAGCGACGCGACCAAACAGAACCACACCCCCCATTCCCGATACTTACGAATTATACGGGTTTCTCCTTGTTCGATCTAATTGCCGAAATATCTCGGCCTGAGATCCTGTCGCGTCCGTCGACTTAATCCCGGATAACACTTTCCCATTCGTGCTTCCCGTCAGGCGCGAATCTTCTCGTCTTCCACACACTCGCTGTACACATCCTTGTGCAGCCCATCGCCCAGGAACATTTGAACCCGCGCATTCCTAGCTTCTGTCGTCCTGCAGCCTACTCAAAGGGTCTTGCAGCTCGGTGCCAGACGTTGTGCTTAATAGAACACTAGAACGGCCATACTCTCGTCATATCATCATGGGTACGTTGCCATTCTTGTCACCACCTTTCAACCTCTCCCCACCACAACCTCCACCTGGCTTATTCACTACACAATCGACATTCGTCGCTATTGTTCCGAACAATCTGTCTTCTTTGTCTCTCTCTCTTTCCCTCTCCCTCTCTTTCTTCTCCACCCTCACAAAGTACCTTTGTGATCTGAACCTCTGCTGACCTATCTTCCTTCCATACAGCTGACGAAGTTGATACCTACCGCCCAGTAAGTTCAACGTTTAATCTATCCTAAACCCCGATATCAGGACAGACCTCGATGTCGCCACTGAGCTAAGTCATCAGCCCTACACCGGTGTCATCCATTGTCAAGCGTGACTGGGTTGCGGCGGGCCTAAACCCCGCCAGCAACCCATACGTTTGTAATTCACGCAGCACAGGGCTCTGACACCACCCAACATCATCCTCAACTCACTTGCCCCTCAACTTCCTTCTCCAATACCACTTCTCAGTTCCCTTTCTAGCTTGATGGTCCAGCCAGATACTTACCGATCGCAGCGTGAGAGAACCCGTTCGCCTCGTCGTGGTCGATCCAGAAGCCCCGGCCGTTCAGTTCGCCGTCGCTCGTACTCTCCCCGTAGCCGGTCTAGAAGCCGCGACGACTATCGTAGGAACGATCGCAGATCTCGTACACCTATGAACGGAGGAGGCGTCGGCGCAGGTGGTGGCTCGGGAGCTGGCTCTGCTTACGGAGGAGCCCCGCAGAGATCGTTCGAGGAACGCGCCGCTGCGAAAGAACAAATGCTGTCGACCGTTCGCGAATCGTCCCAGCAAGACCGCCGTGTATACGTCGGCAACCTAGCATACGATGTGAAGTGGCATCACCTTAAAGATTTTATGAGACAGGGTTAGTGAAAGGACGGCAATTGAAACGATGGATAGAGGGCTAATAGGGATTGGTTTGCAGCTGGAGAAGTTCTCTTTGCCGATGTCTTACTACTTCCAAATGGAATGTCGAAGGTGGGCGCCTACACGTAGCTGTGGCTGGTTTTCTGGTCTTTCTTTTGTCTTGGATTATTGAAGGAATGTTGGATTGACGGGTTGGACTTTTGTCCGTGGGTTATGTAGGGATGCGGGTAAGTTCCTCAGTCCTCGACCAACTGATCACGAGAACGTGCTAACATAACCTCAGAATTGTGGAATATGCTACAAGGGAGCAAGCTCAACAAGCTGTCAACACACTCAGCAACCAGAACCTCATGGGCAGACTCGTCTACGTTCGTGAAGTAAGAACAAAACCCCAGCCGCCGTATGTTTGATGGAGACTGATGTCGTGCCAGGATCGCGAGGCCGAACCTCGATTTACAGCCCCTCCAACGGGAGGTCGCGGCGGATTCGACGGAGGACCAAGGGGTGGATTCGGGGGTAACTTTGGACCACCACATATGGGTGGTGGTGGTGGTGGCGGCGGTGGCGGCCGCCAGATCTATGTTAACAACGTTTGTCCCCTAACGATCCTTCTTCAGTTTTGTCAACTTGTGTTGGAAACCTTTATTAACTTAGCTGCGTTAGCTCCCTTACACTGTAGGTTGGCAAGATCTGAAGGACCTGTTCCGTCAAGCGGGTATGTTCTCTTCCTCATCCGTGGCTGGCAAACAGCCATGTTCTTGTCAACAAAACTAACAATAGGAAATCAGCTCGCGAGGGTGCTGTCATTCGCGCCGATGTCCACATTGGTCCGGATGGCCGTCCAAAGGGCTCGGGTATCGTGGCCTTTGAGTCTCCAAACGATGCGCGCAACGCCATCCAACAGTTCAACGGGTACGATTGGCAGGGCCGCCCACTGGAGGTCCGCGAGGATCGCTTCGCTGGCAACTTCCCCCCTCGTGGCGGCTTCGGCGGTGCTAGAGGAGGCTTCGGTGGTGGCTTTGGTGGTCGCGGTGGCGCTCCATTTGCTGGTCGTGGCGGCTTCGGCGGCGGGTTCCCTGGCCGTGGAGGCTTTGGCGGCAACTTTGGCGGTGCTCCAGGCGGTGGTGGTGGCTATGATGCCGGCCCTGCCTCGACTGCTCCTCCTAACCCATTCACCGATTTTGCCACCGCTGGAACTGACAGAAATGAGATCATTTATGTCCGCAACGTATGTAACCATTCTACCCCCTCTTTTACTACAACACTGACGCCAGTTTTAGCTTCCTTGGTCGACCAGCAATGAGGATCTCGTCGAGCTCTTTACCACAATCGGCAAGGTTGAGCAGGCCGAGATTCAGTACGAGCCCAATGGACGTTCGCGCGGCACTGGTGTCGTTCGTTTCGACACCGTCGACAACGCCGACACTGCCATTTCCAAGTTCTCTGGATACCAATACGGCGGCCGCCCTCTTGGCCTGAGCTTCGTCAAGTACCAGACCCCCGGAAGCGCTGATGCCATGGCCATGGACACCGACGCCACCGGCCTGACGCAAGACCAGATCATGTAAGGGGAGATACGGAAAATCTTCGCTGTCTCTCTTGCCTTTCTGGCATATATACAAGATTGAAGCGACCATGTTGGCCCAACGGCAGACATATTTTTTTTCTCGCTAATTTGACATTCTTTGTCGTTCTTGTTCTTTCGATGGGGAATGCTGCTTTTTTTAACAAATTGGGGACTGGGGAATCAAGGGAAGGAAACTCTTGGGAGCGCAAGGCTTGGGATGGAGGGAGTGAGGTTGTAATCGCTGGATTTTTCGTTGTATTCAAACCCAAAAAAAAAAGTTTTGGCGGTTCTTTTAACTGGAAGTTTTGCAATCCAAACGGCCTGGCTCTTTTTTCATTCTAGACTGCGAGGAATCAAATGAAAGTTGAATCCCAAAATGTTCGTATACCTTTACTTGTGTGTGTGGGGGGTGAAATGTTATCCTGGTGCATGTCTCTATAGTGCTGCTGTGTGTGAGTGAAGGTATTATACAACCGCCCACCGGTCGACATTTTTGAAGCAAACTGTATGACGGTTTATAAGATATTATTCATAGACGCATATTTCCCATACCCGTGAATCACTATGACTACGTCTATAAATTCCCAGCACCCCGTCCCCGCCTTCGTTCCTACACTTCCCATAACCACCACCCATATCGCCGACAAGCCAAAATATCGAGAATATGATACCAACCCTTCGAGGGGCGGAAAAAACACACCACCACCAACCATGTGCGAAATAAAACGCTACCGCTTCCCCGACTGCTGCAACCGCGAAAAATGGATCATCACCAAGAACGCGGCATTCTGTGAGGACATGGATCCGAGGGCGACGTGTAGACTGCCTTGGTGCCTTTTTATTGGCGGGGTTGTTGAGGTGGAGGGGGTTTGTGGGGAGTGCGAGACGGCATTTGGGGAGATAGAGGGGGAGGAGGGGGTGGATGAAGGGCTGGAGGTGGAGGAGGTTGAAGAGGCGCTGGGTGATGGGAGGGAGGGCGGCGAGGGGGTGGAGAGGAGAAGGTGTGGGTGATTTGCTAGAGGCAAGTATATATGAGCGAAGAGTAGGGGGGCATGGAGCTGCCAAGTAAAGGTGACGTCTGGTTTTATATTCGTGGCATGCTGACAGTGATTGCTCCGGATATTAGAAACACGGCCCCGACGTTGAAAGTTAAGAAGAATGGAGAACATCAATTTCGACGTTTATCCAGAATGGTAGAGCCAACCCATCGCAGCAGTAAGCTCTGTTTTTGCCGGGAAAGGGCCTGAGAGAATGACGGAGGCAATATCGTTAGCGACGTTATATCGACATATAGTAGCAATGTAGTTTGCTGTCATAGAATGGTATACTCGCATAGGAGAATAATTCATGTCCATTGGATTCATAAACCTCGTCTCCAGTGATGCATCTTAAAAACAATGACCCCGACGTACGTCAGGCCATATATTCCATATATTCATATACCTCCAACGCCGCCGCCGACCTTCTATGCTCTGCTCTTCACTTCTTCTCCTCCCCCGCCGGGACAACCACCTTCTTCTTCGCCTTTTGCCTCGCCTTCGCCTTACTCCTATCCCGCTTCTTCAATCCCGACATGCCGGTCTTGCATACCTCTGCGTATCTGCTGAAAAAGCCCTCTAGGGCATCGGCGGTGACAACGGTGGAGAGGCGCACTTTGGATTTGTGCTTGCCGTCTGTGGCGCGTATGAGGAGGGTAAGGGGTTGTGTGGGCGCGAGGTCGGGGAATGATGCCGCGTCAGCTTGCGCGGGGAAGGTGTCGGAAGGGGCTGAGTATGTCACTTCGGAGTATTAGCTATTGGAGCATCCTGGGGTGTATGTGGCTGCGCAGAGTGAAGGTGGGCTGGGAAACTCACAGCGCTTCTGGGTTAAGAAGACAGATCCTTGGGTTTCGGACCTGTTCTTGTCGAAGAGCTCCGAGAGCTTGGTGAAAAACTAAGGCCGCAAGTTAGACAGGGCGCATTACAGATATTTGTTTCCTAAACTTACCTCATCGTTGGTGAGAGGCGCGGCCATGGTGATTTATCATGCGACCATGTTGGCTCTCAGCAGCAGTGGGGTTAAAATCATATGGCTGTCGTCGTGGTGGTTGTGGGGCACGGACGACGGACGGATCTTATCTGCCAGAATTTCCCCACTCTCTCGATACGGCCCTGTCTAGCCTTGTCAATTTTGTCCGCCTCGTCAAAAAATAATTGCTCGAGAGGGATCACCACGGATTAAAGATGCCACCAAGAGACCAATTAAAGCTGCCGGCGAAGATTATTGAAGAGTTGGGGGGGAAAGGTATGTAGATATTAATTCTTATTAAAAAATTGAGTGAGTGGCGCTTATGGCCTTCTAGATGTACTTGGAGACCGGAAACAGCAACGGCCTCTCGACCGCAAGGACAGGAGGAAGGCGGAGAGAGTCCAGAAAAAGGTGTCGAGATCAGGGCAACCGCCTTTCAAGAAGTCGAAAGTGAACGACCCACGAAGCCGCGAGCCAGTTCGTTCGTCCACGAGCACCGAGGCGTCGAACTCGACCAAAGAAAGCCGCCGTGAAACGAAAGAGCCCCAAGCTGCGACGGAGCCCAAGCTCAAATCTATATTGAAGACAGCTACGCAGCCAAGTAATAAACCGAGTAAACGAATACCGGCGGCAGAACGTCTTAGGTCTCCAACCCCGCCACCGAAGGGGCCATCTCGCGCCGTGCTGGACAAACTTGCTGAAGACGACGAGGAGATCGCGCTGTTGGAGAAAAAGCTCGGCATTAAAGGCAAGAAGGCTCTACCGCAAGCATTTCGAGATGACGGACTGGATGAACTGCTGGGCGGGATAGATGAGCTGGTTGGCGGTGAGGATGAGGAAATGGTGGAGAAGAGAAAGAGGAAGTCAGAGGGGGATGAGTGGCTGGATATGAAGAGGAAGAAAGCACGGAAGATGAAAGCGCAGGATGTCTCCGAGGTTTCGGACGAGGACATGGGAGATAGCGATGCTGAGAGTGTAGATTCGGACCAGTCTGACGAATTTGGATTACAGAGCGACGAAGGGAGCGACCTTGGCATGGATGACGATGATATGGACAGTGATATGGGCGGCAATACCGACGAAGCTTCGGAGTTTTCCGAATTCGATGAACCAGAGGAGCCCAAGAGGGTGCGTGAGAATCCATATCTCCCTCCCACTGCACCAGGAGCAGTGGCATCGGCCAAATATATACCCCCTTCTTTACGAAAACAATCTGCGTCAGACTCTGAAGATCTTGCACGACTACGAAGGCAAGTACAAGGTCTCGTCAATAAATTGACTGAGGCAAACCTCATATCGATACTAGGGGATATAGAGACTATATACCGCAATAATGCACGGCAGCACGTCAGCTCAACACTCGTCGATATACTGTTAGTATCAGTTTGCGAACCGGCGGCGTTGTCGAACACTCATATTATCCTGCTTGCTGGGTTCATATCTGCGGTGTATAAGGTCATTGGAGCTGATTTCGGGACACAAGTCATACAACAAATCGTGGAGCGCTTTGACAAGTTCTATTCGAATATCGCGGGAGTTGGGGACACCAAGGAAACTTCAAACTTAATAACCCTTATTTCGGAACTCTATAATTTCCAGGTCATTGGAAGCGCCCTCGTGTTTGATTACATTCGCATGTTTCTTGGTACCTTTTCAGAGCTGAATACAGAGCTACTCCTCAAGATGATTCGAACTTCTGGACCACAGTTACGCCAGAATGACCCATCATCGCTCAAGGATATTGTCATCATGCTCCGACCTGCCGTTGAGAAGGCTGGTGGCGAAGCGAACATGTCCGTGAGGACAAAGTTCATGATCGAAACCATCAACGACCTGAAGAATAACAAGGTGAAGACGGGTGCAGCGGCCTCGGCGGTTATTTCAGAACACACCATTAGGATGAAGAAGACCTTGGGCACACTCAATTCCAGAAGTTTGAAGAGCAGCGAGCCTTTACGTATTGGCTTGGACGATATCCGACAGTCGGACAGTAAGGGGAAATGGTGGCTGGTCGGTGCTAGTTGGACTGGAAACGAGGGTGCAAACCGTGATGGAGCGTCATCTCAGCCGACTAGCCAGGCAAAAGAAGTCGATGTTGCAGATGATATCGCTATGGATACCCGGACGACTGACCTTGCTCAGCTTGCAAGGGAACAGCGGATGAACACAGACGTCCGGAGGGCCATCTTCATTGCCATCATGTCTGCGTCTGACTTTCAAGATGCATACATGAGGCTGAATAAGCTGAAGCTTAAGAAATCACAAGAACTTGAGATTCCAAAGGTTCTTATTCACTGTTCTGGTGCAGAAGCAAGCTACAATCCCTATTATACTCTCATCGCCAAGAAGCTCTGTGGCGACCGAAAACTCAAGATGGCTTTCCAGTTCAGCCTGTGGGACTTGTTTAAGAAGATGGGAGAAGGAGACAATGAAGATGATGTGCCAGATGAGGATGATGAGGACGCTTTGCCAACTAGGCAGATTGTCAACCTGGCAAAAATGTTCGGTGCTTTGGTTGTTGATGGCGGGCTCACCATCTCGATCTTAAAGAACTTGAACTTAACCTACCTACAACCGAAAACACAGACATTCGTGGAGGTTCTGTTCATCTCGATGTTTTTGCACCCGCAAAAGCAGCCAGCCAAGGGGGATGACAAGACCGCCATTGCCACGCTCATTGGACGAGTACAGGATACCCCCTCGATGATGACTGGCTTGCAGTACTTCATCCAGAAAGTGGTCAAGAAGACCGATATCGCTGGGGGAAAGGATGAGAAGCTACGGGTAAAACAGGCTTGCAAGGTTGCAATAGACACTCTTCGGGCTCTGGCAGCAAGAGATGCTGTTTGAGGTGGTGACAGCGCCAAGTTCTGGCGGAGTTCCAGACGCGCCTATCAACCATGCACAGTATGAGTGCATATTATAGGGCGTGTAAGGCAAAGAATGTATGTAAACGCGAGTCCGTCTCCGTTACTCATCAGTCAATATATCAAATAGCTAAAATAGCGATATAACTTCTAAAAACAACCACCATATAACGGGTGCTTTGGCCTGGTGACTGTGAGATGATCACTAATTCGGGTGGACCACCGCGCATTGAAGTCCGTCGGGTACCATCGGGTGGGATGACTACAAAAACTCAACAGAAAAACAAAAGCCTGTTAGAGGCTCTATAGGCTTATAGGAATCATCAAGATCATATCTTTATATTCACATAGCGATATTGAGCTTCTGCTGCTCTAGTTGACTGAATCCGTTAAAACCGGCATATATAAATCTCCAATAAATGATAAAAGTTGGAGAAACAGCGATAGGATTAGTTCACTAGGATCGGCCCAAGTCTTCCGTCAGATATCGCCGGCTCCTTTTGTTCCGGCTTCCGGTCTGGTGCTTTCCATGATTACCGACCCCAAAACAAAATTGACGAAACGAGTAGAGCATTCAAATTCCCCAACATACCAGTGATTGAATCTGTTGATCACGTTCTCATATTCCCACAATGTTTCGCAGTATCCTCGCCCCGAAGGCGACCATGAGGTCTGCTTTCCAGCAGTCATCGTGCGTTTCCCATTACCCCAGACAAATTGGAGACTTGAACTGACAGCTCCTTTAGCCTCCCAACAGTTGTTCGCCCATCGTCCATTGCCGGATTATCAAGGAGGACGTACGCGACACAAAATGGTTAGTAACCATACTCGAGATGCTGTTGGGAATACCCTCACTGACACAATGCAGAGGAACAGGATGTGGTCATTATCGGTGGCGGAGTCGCCGGGTACGTCGCGGCCATCAAGGCAGGCCAAGAGGGCCTGAAGGTATGCAATCCTCCGCCCAGTTCGACTGACAAAGGCATGTCTAATTATCAATTAGGTCACATGTATCGAGAAGCGTGGCGTACTGGGCGGAACCTGCCTCAACGTCGGCTGTATCCCTTCGAAAGCTCTCCTTAACAACTCGCATTTATACCACCAGATCCTTCACGACTCGAAACACAGAGGCATTGAGGTCGGCGATGTCAAACTCAACCTTGGCCAGCTGATGAAGTCGAAAGAGACCGCTGTCTCTGGCCTCACCAAGGGTGTTGAGTTCCTTTTCAAGAAGAACGGCGTCAACTACGTCAAGGGCTCTGCGACGCTCACTGGCGAGCATGAGGTCAAGGTCACCCTCAACGAGGGTGGAGAGGCAACCTACACCGGAAAGAACATCCTCCTCGCTACCGGAAGTGAAGCGACTCCTTTCCCAGGACTTGAGGTTGACGAGAAGAGAATCATCACCAGCACTGGCGCCATCGCGCTTGAGAAGGTCCCAGAGAGCATGATTGTTATTGGTGGTGGTATTATTGGTCTGGAGATGGGATCAGTATGGTCGAGACTGGGCGCAAAGGTTACAGTGGTGGAATTCCTTGGACAGATCGGTGGACCAGGAATGGACGCTGAGATCGCCAAGCAAGCGCAAAAGGTGCTGAAGAAGCAGGGTATTGACTTCAAGCTCAACACCAAGGTCACCGGTGGTGATGCCGCTGGAGAGAACATCAAGATCAACGTTGAGGCTGCTAAGGGAGGAAAGGCAGAGGAGGTTTGTCCCCCATTTCTTGAGAGATTTTGGATGTATGCTGACTGAGAACATAGCTTTCTGCCGAAGTTGTCCTCGTTGCCATCGGCCGCAGGCCGTACACTGAGGGTCTTGGCCTCGAGAACATCGGTGTCGAGGTTGATGACAAGGGACGCATTGTCATCGATTCCGAGTTCCGCACAAAATTCCCGCATATTCGCGCGATCGGTGATGCCACATTCGGGCCCATGCTTGCCCACAAGGCCGAGGAGGAGGCTGTGGCAGCCGTCGAGTGGATCAAGAAGGGATACGGACACGTGAACTACGGCGCGATCCCATCCGTCATGTACACGCACCCCGAGGTTGCGTGGGTGGGTCAGAACGAGCAGGAGCTCAAGGCTGCCGGCATCAACTACAAGATCGGCACGTTCCCGTTCTCCGCCAACTCGAGAGCGAAGACCAATATGGACACCGAGGGCATGGTTAAGATGCTTGCAGATGCTGAGACTGATCGCATCCTTGGCATTCACATCATCGGTGCCAATGCAGGTGAGATGATTGCTGAGGGCACATTGGCGCTTGAGTACGGTGCGTCGAGTGAGGATATCTCCCGCACATGTCACGCGCATCCCACGCTCGCTGAGGCGTTCAAGGAGGCCGCGATGGCTACTCATGGCAAGGCTATCCACTTCTAAGAAGCCGGATCCATGAGTGCCGTGTTGCATATTCGAGGTGGGCCGGGCAAGAGAAATGATTGGTAGAGGATAGATGCACGGGGGGTGCGCCAGTGATCACTGTGTAATATAGGCCGGACTTTGGGTAGGGGTTGCATGTTATGGTGGCCCACGAGAACAAAAACCCAAATACCTAGATAATTAAATTCGATTTGGTTCTAGTTCGATGGTATTGCGCACTTGATGATATTATCCCTACATCCAACTCACTACCAGTAGGAAAATATTAACCCCCCACACCAGTGTGCAAACCTGGGCATCTCAGCCCGCTGCTTCTGGATCAAAGGAGCCTGTCTCTATTCCTAGCTTATATGTATACCGCCGCATTATAAGAGACATAAAAACGCCCAAAGATAGAATGCGTGTAGATGATAAAACTAGAAAGCACCACAACAAATCCACGGAAACTCAGCGCCACCGATATGGTGGTGGAGAACCCAACGGCCTCCCATCCCGTCTTATATAAGTATATTGTTCAGGGTAAGATCGTGCTGCTAGTGATACTCGATTACGGCAATCCAGGGGACAGTTTCTTCTCCCACATGAGCGGCAGATATCGCTTCTATATTGCAAATCAGTTTTGAGGCCAGATCATAATTGAAAAGGAACTGCCTACCCCCGGCCATAGTAGTCCCTGCCACCAATAACATCCCGGATTTCCCGGTCGTCATCGAGGCCTGCGAGATCGCACGCTGGGCAATCGCAGTGGTCGCCACCGCGAATATTGAGGACTTGGTTTGCTGCGTGCGTTGTGAGGACGCATGTCCGGCACAGGTGGTTGCCTAGAGGTGAGATGGCAGCGCCGCAGGCACAGTTGACGTAGCCACGGCTTCTGGGAAGGACTGGCTCTAAGCCATAACGACTGCCCATGTAGGGTTCGAGTGAGCGGGAGGAAGGGTAGCGAGGCTCGAGAAGCGGCCGGGAGAGTGGGTAGGGATAGCGAGAGTTGATTACGTTCATTGTGTTGTTTTGGATGATCTTGTCGCGGCGGAGGAGACAGCACATGAGATCGAATTACGGACAGTGGAAGAGGACGGAGGGTTGGGATGGGCTATGACTGAAGCGGCGACTGACTGAAGGGCTTTATATACATATACATAGCCCCCAAGGCCCCTTTGGGAGGGCTTATCGTCGTAATGCTCGCTGACTTGTCTAAAATAGGCGGAAGGGTTGCACCGTGTGGCACTGTTGGACTTGGGCGTAAAGAAATATAAGGTCGCCCGCAGGAATCGCCGTGAACATGCCCCTTTGCAAATCTGATAGGACCGCTTGGCCCATGGTTGCATATAGCCTTCCTCCACGGGAGGTTGCAGAATCTCGGCCGAAAAGAGATGCTGGGTGGGCGTAAGCGACACAGGGGGGCTGTTTTCCTCGTATCAAAGGGGGTGAGGGTGTTTGATTGTCTGAACGGAGACAGCCCATCGAGGCAGACAGACGGCTCAGACGGCTCAGCGAGGGATTCCACTGGTATGGCTGCTCGGACGAAGAACAGCCCAAAAGGTTGCAGCATCTAGCAAAGCAAACTTTGGATTTGGAGCTACACAACACCATGCGAGCCATGCAGTCACGCCTCACGACGGCCAAGCAGTGGATGAGACAAGATAAAAGCACGGCGAACAGGACTGCGTATACGAAATGAAGGGCTCATAGGCTTGGAAGCCTGTGAATTGGTATTTGAAAGAGGACAGAAACGCTCACCGAGAACCTCGTCTGGTCCAGTCTCACAGCCATGCCAGCGTCTGGAAGGGCACTGGATCGGAGATACCGTGGGATAGAGATCGATCTGATACCCAAATATCCGAGGTAGGGCGCACACCGCACACCATCTGAGCCAAATAAGTCAAGGCGTCAGCATTTGATTGTCGGTAGATTATTGCCGTCGGTGAGGGCGACTTCGGTGTATCATCGTATAGCACGAAAGAACACTGGACCGCCTGCCTTTCTGGATGCTGGCGAGGGCGTCAAAAACAGCGAGACCCTAGATGGGTTGTGCCACCGCCACTGCAGCACTTCGTTTCTCTGAATAGTGGCATTTTGTCTCTTGGCGTATATATTCTGTAGGTTGTCAGGGGGGAATACTCGAGTATATAGAGTGTAGGAGTTACTGTACTGTACAGTTGCAGGCAAGTCTTACAGTATCATACACCAGGGTAACCGTGCTGTAATGTACGGTATCGTACTGTATAGTACTGTGGCAGGATCTCACACACAGACAATTGTGCTGTAGCACGTGAATCTTGGCATCTGTAACGTCTCGCTGGTAGCTCCAGCTACTCCAGTGTATCCAGCTAGCTACTACGCGTTACCCGTTACCCGCACTTCGCACTTACACCACTCCAACAAACACTCTGGCCATCATCCGCGTCGACAACCCCCGACCAACCCCTCCCATCTCCTCTACCTATCACAATGCTCTGAGTGGGAATGTGTACCCTGTATGCATTCGTATGTCGGCTCAGCCACCATTTTCTCATCTGCCAATCCATTGTTTCACCGTCAATTCAACATTCAATTCAACATATTTAGTCTGTACTTGACTCTATTGACTGTACTGACTGTACACTGACTGCACTGCCCGTACTGCTTGTGCTGTACATATTCGATTTTGGATTTCCTCCACACCCCCACCCCAAGACAGAACTCGCCTTTGGGAGCTCCCGAGGCGTCTTTCCTTCTCAATTCCTGTGCAACTGGCACAATGCCCGCCAATGGGACAATGCCCGCCAATGGGAATCCCAATCCTAAATCCAATGCCCGGAAGGAGACGCTGTACTCAAGAAGAGAAATCGAGGGATTGATTGCAGACGGGAGAAAGATCATTATACTCGACCAAAAGGTTATCAAGGCGGATGCATGGATAGACTATCATCCAGGCGGCCATCTGGCCATCCTCCACATGGTTGGACGAGATGCCACGGATGAGGTTAACTCGTAAGCCTCGACCCCCCATTGTAGCCGGAGAGTGATTGATTGCCTATGCTAATGTACTCGTTCTGCAGCGTCCACTCAGCGGAAACCCGGGCTTCCATGTCCCGGTACCAGATTGGAAGAATTGAAGGCCGATGGGAGAACTTCCTACCCCCATACCAAGGAGGGAAATTTCGACCTTATATCGAATCCGCAAGTGATGGCCTGGATACCGATGACCAGCTTGAATCGAGCGATATCTCGCGTGCGCCCTCGCCACTATTTGATACTGAAAAGACGGCAACACTTCGCCGAAGGAATGCAGATATGCAGCGGTCCCTCTCAGTCTCTTCAGTATCGTCGGTTGAAGAGAGCGAGAGCAACAGTGGCATGGCATACCTGGATGATATAACAAAGAAACTCTTGGATATTGACAATGCGAGCTACCCATCACTGGATGGTGCCACGCAAGACGAGATTGTTCGGAAGTACCGGATTCTGGGACAGCGCATTCACGATGAGGGCCTATTCAACTGCAACTATGCCATGTACCTCATCGAAGCCCTACGATGGACCTTTTTGTTCAGTATGATGCTTGTGTGCCTAAAGTATGGCTGGTACGTTTCTAGCGCAGTGTTTCTGGGGATGTTTTGGCACCAGCTGCTCTTTGCTGCCCATGACTCCGGCCACATGGCTGTGACGCATAACTTCAAGTTCGATACCACCATGGGCATCATCATAGTTGATTTTCTCGGTGGTCTCTCGCTCGGTTGGTGGAAACGGACGCACAATGTTCACCACATTGTCACAAATCACCCGGAACACGATCCAGACAACCAGCACATGCCGATATTTGCGATCTCACACAGATTTCTGGAGTCCTTGTGGTCCACCTACCACCAAACCACCATGGCTTTTGATGCTTTCGCGAAGTTTATGGTGCCATACCAAGCATACCTATACTATCCGATCCTCTGCCTTGGCCGCTTTAACCTGTATGTTCAGTCGTGGAAGTTCCTTATACTAGGGCAAGGCCCCGTGAAGGGGCCTGCATGGTGGACAAGATGGCTGGAGTGCGTCGGCCAAGCATTCTTCTGGTATTGGTTTGGCTATCTCATCCTATACAAGTCGATCCCCACTGGTTGGGATCGCTTCGTGTTCCTGATGGTCAGCCACATTATAACGATGCCGCTCCATGTCCAAATTACCCTTTCGCACTTTGCCATGAGCACCATGGACCACGGACCACGGGAATCATTCCCCCAGAAGATGCTCCGCACGACGATGGATGTTGACTGCCCGCAATGGCTTGACTTCTTCCATGGAGGGCTGCAGTTCCAGGCAATCCATCATCTATATCCACGCATACCTCGACACAACCTTCGGGCAACTCAGAAGCTAGTCCAGGAATTTTGCAACGATGCTGGGATTCCGTATGCACTGCTGGGCTTTGTGGACGGGAATAAAACTGTCATCAGCAAACTGGATGAGGTCGGCAGACAAGCCGCCATTCTGACAAAATGCCAGAGGACGATTGCTGAAAGGGGAGATGTCCTTCACTCTCATTAGGGGCTCCATGGATGGGCTTTTCTTGGCCGGTAGTAATTTGATTTTGAACTGTTAATTAGATACGAAAAGCATATACACTCTTGAGGTGAATAGTACTCCATCTGGCTAGCCATAGACGTCCATAAGGCTAGGTCTTCTGGACGAACGGAGACGGACAGTGGCGACGACCTATTTGTAGTGTGGGCTGGCCTGCCTGGTGCGTGCACCTTGGTAGATTTCTTGGAACTTTGCTATACAGAACATGAATTGATGATGATATATATGACCCTCCAGAGTTCGCATATAAGTGCACAATAACTGCCGTATTGATTCTGCGTAATTATTGTATTTTATACTTATTTTGTGACGGTAGACATTGGCAGTGGATGATCTTGGGAAACAGTAGAGTACGGGAGCCTGGTTGGCCGCTATCATTGGCTCCTGGGTGAAGCGAAGCCGTCCAACCACGCTGAAGTTGGCAGAGGTTCAGTACCGTGACATAAGACCAAAATAGTAGTAAGTCATATCACGAGGTGTGTTCGCGGCGAAGAGTATCAACAACCTAGGAAACAAGCATCTTCCAGACTCTACTCTAACTTGTGGCTCTGTACGGGACTACATGAGGCCGTAAGTCTGCCACTCTGCGACGCCATATTCGTGGCCTATTCAAAGATACCGCCAACCCACACGAGCATCGGTCTGGACGGCACCAGGGACGCTCAAGTCAGGCCTTTGATATACCTTGGCACTGTATATCCACAGCAGCCCTTCCACTATGTGCTTGCTGTAACATCATAATTTCGTCACTATGGATATCAGTATCCAAAGAGCGCTAAATGACAAGCTCTATGACAAGAGAAAGGTCGGCGCTCTCGAGTAAGTAATTATCCCCCGGTGCCTGATACTGGTGCTGACCCTCAAAACAGGCTCGAGCGGGTGATTAGGGAACTTGCCGCTGGAAAGGAGTACGATAAGATCAAGAAGATCATTCAGCAACTGTGCAATGACTTTGCATATGCCGTTCATCAGCCACACGCCAGGAATGGTGGACTGATTGGCCTCGCCGCTGCAGCTATTGCTCTGGGACCCGTAAGCCAATGAAATGTTTCAAGAGTTCTGTAACTGACGATGTGGCACAGGATCTAGCGAGATATCTTGATGAGATCGTGCTGCCTGTGTTGGCGTGCTTCACTGACCAAGATGCTCGGGTTCGATATTATGCGTGTGAAAGCATGTATAATATTGCGAAGGTTGCCAAAGGCGAGGTATTGCCTTACTTCAACGACATCTTCGATGCCCTCTGCAAGGTAAAAATTCCCTTTCATTGAGATTTATTACATAATTAATATGTGTCGACAGTTGGGCGCAGACTCAGAGTTGTCTGTCAAAAACGGAGCGGAACTACTGGATCGGCTGATTAAAGACATCGTCTCTGAATCAGCTGCTACGTATGTGTCAATCCTGCATACGGTGGAAGAAGATGGGGAGTTTTCGGACCAGGATGCCACAGAACCGTCTATCCAGGTTCCCATGGCTTTCTCCCTGGCCCGATTTATCCCCCTCCTGAAGGAAAGGATCTTTGTACTGAACCCATTCACCCGGACATTCTTGGTGGGATGGATAACTCTGCTGGACTCGATTCCTGATTTAGAGCTGGTCACCTATCTACCTGAATTCCTCGGTGGATTGTTCCGGTTTTTAAGTGACCCTAACCGAGATGTCCATGTTGCAACATCTGGAACCCTGGATAGGTTTCTGTCCGAAATAAAGAGGATATCGCGTATTAAGAAGGGCATCCAAGACAGCAGAAAATCAAAGAGCCGTAGCGATGGTGGGAAGAGGAAGCGCTCGGACTCCACAGACAGTGAAAGTGGGTTAGATGAGTTTGAAAACGACGAAGATGAAGGATCTTTCGAAGCCAACGAAGAGAAGGCTACCAGCAGCGATGATGACTGGATACCTGGTCAGGAAGTGCCAATTAATTTTAATGCAATCTTGGAGATTTTAACCCAGAATCTCGACTCGCAGTTTGGTAAGCTAAGTCTGAAAACATATGCTGGCTGGTATACTAACATCAGCATAGAAGAGGATAGTCTGCTTGAAACACTTCGGTGGATCGTCGAATTTCTTGATATTTGTCCGGAAGAGGTGCTGCCTTTTGCGCCGAAAATCCTGGCCCATTTGCTACCGGCAATGGCAAGCAGCGTTGAGAGTATCAGACAAGCAGCTGCAAGGGTTAATACGTCTCTCATGGATTACGTAGTATCACTATCAGACGAGGTTTCCTCTGAGAGTGTATCTACCGCCCCTTCGACCTCGAGAAACTCGACATCTACGGCAAGAGAGACTACGGACAACGATAGGAGCCAGTCCAATTCCACACATAGGGGTTCGTTGACAGGGTCTAAGGAGCTCGAAGCCAAGAGATTTCCAGATGCTGGTTCACAACCCCCCACAGGAAGGTCTACAATGTCGCCAACCCCCAACAAACAGGCCACCGTTGATCTTGATTACGCTGCGGCGGTAAACTCACTCACATTACTATTCTTGAATGACCACGAAGCTACGAGAGTGGCGGCTCTCACTTGGCTGCTTATGCTCCATAGAAAGGCACCCCGCAAGGTTCTCGCTTTCAACGACGGAACATTTCCAGCCTTGCTCAAGACACTTTCGGATCCCGCCGAGGCCGTGGTTACAAGGGATCTGCAGTTATTGTCACAGATCTCGAGAAACAGCGAGGATGATTATTTCACGTCATTTATGGTGAATTTACTTCAGCTCTTTTCCACTGACAGGAAGCTGCTTGAGACCCGAGGAAATCTTATCATCAGGCAGTTATGTAAAAATCTTAGCGCCGAACGGATATATCGCACTTTAGCCGATTGTATAGAGAAAGAAGAGGATATCGAGTTCGCAAGTATCATGGTCCAGAACCTTAATAACAATCTCATCACTGCCCCTGAATTGGCGGACTTGCGGAAGCGCCTCCGAAACCTGGAAACAAGAGTAATTACCCCTATCGTTGGTACCTTCAAGAAAATGAAAGCTAATACTGGAGCAGGATGGCCAGACGTTCTTCGTGGCAATTTTTAGATCCTGGTGTTACAATGCTGTTGCTACATTTTCCCTGTGCCTCTTAGCGCAAGCATACGAGCAGGCTTACAACCTCCTTCAGATATTGTATGTGGTCATTCAACGAGTCGTTCCTTTCACCATGCTAACACATCTAGTGCCGAACTGGAGATGACCGTTAATATGCTTATTCAGATCGACAAGCTTGTACAGTTGCTTGAGTCGCCAGTATTCACTTGTAAGTCTCTCCGAAACGTTAAATGATATCTGCTAATTCTTACAGACCTTCGCCTTCAACTGTTGGAGCCGGAAAAGTATCCGCATCTATACAAATGTTTGTACGGACTTCTGATGCTCCTCCCTCAATCAGCCGCGTTTGCGGCTTTAAAAAACAGACTGAATAGCGTCAGTGCTATTGGGTACTTGCATATCGCACCCCGAGCGTAAGTTGCTACCCTCCATACTTCCCTCCACGTCTAAGTTTAGAACGGCTGCTGCGAGCAACATTTTGTTTTCCCCCTCCTGAACCTGTATAAGATGCTAATGCCACCAGGAATAGTGCACCGACCACGACGGCACAGTCAACATATGATAGACCCAATCGCCTAAAGGGACGCGACGAGGGAATCAGGTGGGGAGAATTACTAGACAAGTTCCGAAGCGTACAAGAGAAGGCACGGAGAGCACAGAGGAGTGGCAATGAATTCGACGATGGGTTTATGTTTACAGAGAGCAGCCAGGACCCAGGATTGGATTCCAAGGCCTTCAAAGACCTAATTCGCCTGCCAGGGCCCCCGACAGTGACGAAGGAAGCTGTCGTGCCTTCACCACCTGTCCCATCAAAGGCAAAGACAGGACTCGGGAAGTTTGGTCGCCTAGGGGGAGGCAAAGCAAAGAAATGAGCCTGCGGGTTCGGTTTCGATGTCAAGATATTATACATATCCGTTTAGGTTTCAAATAATCATATATATCAGTGGTATCATCTTCTAGGTATCCTTTGCTTCTTGGGGCTTTCCCTCTCCACCAGACCCTCAAACATGCCATCTCTTTCCTTCTTCAGCGCCGTCAGCTCCGCCCTTAATGTTTCCAACTCCAACCTTGCCAGGTCTGTATCATGCGGCAGACCATGGTAACTCTTCAGCTGCCCTTCCAAGTCCTTCACCAGTGCCTCAATGGATCTGAAGTCCTTCTCTTCAACCACGACGTCTTGGACGGTCGGTTTAATTGTACCAGCGCCTTCAGAAGCCGTAAGCGCAGAAATCCGCTCACGCAATTCAGGGAGCTTAGCGGCAAGCAGCTTTGTTTTCCGCTGATACTCCATTGTCTGTTTCCCCATATTTGGCGGTGACTGGTATTTGTCACTATCGAGCTCCTGTAAGGATGCTGTCCCAAGTTCCAGTTCCCTCTGCATGTGGTTGATAAGAACGTCAATCCGGGCACCAATCTGCTCAAGACTGAAGGCAGTGCTATGTAAATTCATGATGCGTGTTGCCATTTGCTCTGTGTCTCCAAAGGGTAGGTTGAGAGCTGCCGCAGTCTCAGAGAGGGCATCCAAACCCTTTTTGCCGTCTGCAGTAAGATTGCTTTCCAAACTCCCTAGCAAGTCGCTTCGAGCGTCTGGTTCCCCATTCTGGCGCAACTCTGACAAACATCGTGCATCGGCTTTGGAGAGTAAGTCGTTCTCCTCATCCACAGACTCGTTGACGGCAGCAAGTGCTAGCAACGCTCGAAGAGTGTCGGCGTTACGCTCAAAGGCCGGAGGTGATCCTGGCGCAAAATGGCGAGACAGCCATGCATCGACATAGTTCCAGTCTTTTGTAGTAGCTAGAGCCTGGCGAGCAAGTGTTGGGGAGAAAATGGTGGAAGTCGCGGGGATAGACATTGTGAAATAACCCGCGGGGTAGGGACCAAGGTATTGACGGAGCCGGAGAGGTGGTGAGAGACAACCAGAGAACACAGATTTCCTTAAATCTTTATGAGCTCGTCTCAAAGTCTTATAGAATCGCGACGTCGAATTTCCTTGAATATATCTGCTTGATTCGTCGTTTGAGAACAATTCATGTGACCAAATGTTTTGATGCCGAGCCATATCTCAGCCTTGCCTGGTGCTATTTCGGGCGCTAAATTTGATTGGTGTTTGACAAGGGCCAGTCCACAAGGTTGCGAAATGAAAGGTGGCCTCGTCTTGAACTTTAAAGTCCACCAGATCCTCAGATCCTTTGGGAGCCGATTGTATACATTTCAGTATCGCACATTCTCGATCTTGGATCTTGGATCGTGGCTCTTGAAAAACGGGACAAGATGATGGTCCAGATTTCTGTGCTGGCAGTCGCCGCCGGCCTCTTATCATCACAGTCACTCGTGGCGGCTATCACTCCATCTGAGATTCCTGACGATGTTCCAGTGTCCTCACTGCTCAATTCTGCCAATACCCACTTGGCGATGGGTCAGACAAGCGATGCTTTGACATACTACGACGTTGCCATCTCGCGCGACCCAAGCAACTACCTTACCTTCTTCAAGCGTGGCGCCACATACCTCTCGCTAGGGCGAACAACTCAGGCGCAATCCGACTTCGATAAAGTCCTGACTATCAAACCTGGGTTTGAAGGGGCTCTTATACAACGTGCCAAGATAAAGAGCAAAAGCGGCAACTGGGATGCCGCGAAGGAAGACTATTTGGCTGCGGGGCACACTGGGGCTGAGATCACAGAACTGGAAGAGGCGGAAGGAGCATCGAAGTTGGCTGTGGATGCCGAGAAACGGGCAGACTATGAGGAGTGCATTACACAGGCTGGAGTGGCTATCATGGTTGCCAATAAAAACCTCGCATTACGAAAACTTCGAGTTCGTTGCCGCTTCGAGCGGGGTGAGGTACAGGAGGGAATAAGTGACCTTGCTCATGTGTTGCAGATGCAATCAGGCGATACAACCCCGCATCTCCAAATATCCTCAGTACTGTTTTTCTCACTTGGCGATACCGAGAGGGGAATGACCCAAATACGGAAGTGCCTGCATTCAGATCCAGACTCGAAGACTTGCACAAAACTTTACCGACGACAGAAACAAATCAACAAGCAGCTTTTAAAGATTAGAAAGTTATTCGAAAAGAAGTCCTACAGCACCGCAGCAAAGTATCTTGCCGGCAGTGCAGAGGATGCAGGCCTTATCCAAGAGATAAAGGAAGAAGTCGCAGAATTGAGGGAGGCAAACACCATCCCCGCGAAGGCCCCTAGTAATCTTTACACCGAGATGGTTGAGATGGCGTGCGAGGCTTATTCAGAGGTTAGTTTCCGGCCCATTTTTGCTGTATTCTTCCGCTAATAACCTATATAGGTGAAAAGTAAGAAAGCGTCTATTTATTGCACAGAGGCGCTAGAGCTGAACGAGCATTCACTCCACGGGCTTCTTGCAAAGGCTCAGCAGTCTTGTGACGAGGAAAATTACGAGGCATGCATCAATACTCTCAACCTTGCGAATGAGCATCACCCTGGTAATCAGAACATCCAGTCCAAGCTCCAGGCTGCTCAGATAGCATTGAAGCGTAGTAAGGAGAAGGATTATTATAAGGTTCTTGGCGTGCCCAAAGATGCAGACGAACTTCAAATCAAATCTGCCTACAGGCGGAAAACTAGAGAACACCACCCGGATAAGGCTATACGAAACGGAGTTACAAAAGAAGATGCGGAGAAGAGGATGGCGTCGATCAACGAAGCATACGAGGTCCTCAGCGACCCTGAGCTGAAGGAAAGGTTCGATCGCGGTGATGACCCAAATAGCCATGAAAGCAGACAAGGAAACCCATTCCAACATGGCAATCCATTCGGAGGGCAACAACAATTCTTCCATCAGCAGGGATCACGAGGCGGAGGCCAATTTCAGTTTCAAAATGGCTTTCCATTCGGCTAAGGGAATGGGTCTGGAGGGTCTGTGAAGGAAAAGGAAGAGAAGGGAAGGGAAGGCGAAATATGGCGTCCATTTGCAATTCTGTATTAGGGAGAGAGACAATCCATGTACAGTAAT
The DNA here is from genome assembly GCA_001662605.1 of Pseudogymnoascus sp. 05NY08. Classification (NCBI taxonomy): domain Eukaryota; kingdom Fungi; phylum Ascomycota; class Leotiomycetes; order Thelebolales; family Thelebolaceae; genus Pseudogymnoascus; species Pseudogymnoascus sp. 05NY08. Next base: position 79,149 of record KV458898.1, read on the forward strand.
AGAGATATTGTTTTTGATCCAGGCACGGCCAACCTCAGGGAAGTAAAGAGCAGTGCTCTATACCTCAAGTAGTAATCTCAAGGGTTGAGTTACCTAATGTCTCATATCCGGTGCGTAAGTTATGAAGTAATTGTATAGTGATACGGGTATATACGCTGTAAGAATATACATAACATATATATATGTGTGTGTATGTGTATATGTATATGATATAAAATGATAGCATACGTACAGTTCTGTTTATCAGGTCGATTCTGGTGATGTTGGGCCAAGCCCACCTACCTGCCTAAGCTAGCGCTGTGTGGAGGGGATCATTGTCGACTGCACGGTTCACGTCACGGCACCATATCTTGCCCGCACTTATTGTGCTGTGAAGAGAACTAGCACAGAACCTTGGATTCGACTTACCCCGCGAGTTTTGAAGACTATCGAGGGAATCGGGATGCTTCTCTACTGATTAATGATTTCGTCAGAGGTCTCCCGGCCTGTCTAGGATGGAGGGGTTTGTGGTCTCATACTCCTTGGATAATGAGCAGCAATTCTGGGATGGTTTGTTTATCATGACTCTCCATGGTTGATCTTAGCTGACAGATTACTTCAACAGAGTTAGATGACATATGCTCCGTACAATGCAACTCGTCGCAATTGATCGACCAGGCACTGCGGACATATCTGCACTTCACTACGAACTTCAAAGACGAGTACCTTGCTTCGGATCATGCCGTCGCAAGCTCCATAGCGAAACTCCTGGAGAGTGAGCTATTCAAGGCCAACGAAGACTATGTCCGCATACAACTCGTGTATAGTCTTCTCCAGGAAGATGAACTGGCCACTTTGTACATTATAGCCAGTTTTCTCCTATACGATGGACGGCGAAACGAGGACACGTTCAAGATTATGAATAAGGAAGGCTCGTTTGCGAGGCTTGTGGAGTTAATAAAGTGTGCGAAGGATGAAGACTCGAGATTGCACAGGCTGCTGCTAGAATTGCTCTATGATATGTCTAGAATGCAGAAACTGAGCCTGGAAGACCTCAGCCACGTGGATGACGACTTTGTTAAATGCCAATTCCAGATTATTGAAGAGCTCTCCGACGACGTTAATGACCCTTACCACTACCCAATCATTCGAGTCTTGGTAATCTCAACCTGCTCCAAATCTGCCGTTCACTACTAATAATCATAGCTTGTGCTCAACGAACAGTATATGGTCGCTGCAACCACTGCACCAGATGCTACCTCTGTCCCTACAACAAACCGAGTTGTTAAGGTGCTCAGTGTGTGTGGGCAAAATTATATGACCTTCGGCGAAAACATTATTCTTCTCCTAAATAGGGAGACAGAGACCTCGCTACAGCTCCTCATCTTGAAACTTCTATACCTACTCTTCACCACTGAAGCGACCCGGGAATACTTCTATACCAACGATCTGCGAGTACTTCTCGATGTCATAATTCGAAACCTTTTAGATCTGCCAAACGAACTCATTTCTCTCCGGCACACCTATCTCCGAGTGCTCTATCCTCTGCTGGCCCATACTCAGTTGGCACAGCCACCGCATTACAAGCGGAATGAAATCTTAAAGGTTCTTGCTCTGCTCAGTGGGTCGGGGAATGCTCATTTTGCGCCAGCTGACGAGACGACAACTCGGCTTGTTAGTAGAGTGGGGCAGGTCCTCTGGCTGAACGAAGGGAAGGATACAAATGATGCAGACCTTTCGAGAAAGCTGCTCGGGATTAGTTTGCCCAGCAGCCAAACGGAAAGCTCTGTGAGCGTTGTTGACCTGGCTGGTCTCACGGAGAAGCCCGGGATTCAGACGCCGAGTCGAAAGACGGAAGCGGCTCTAGAAGCCGCTGCAGATGGCGCGGATAAAAGAAACCGCTCGGATGGCGTCAAGTTTGCGATGCCGCCACCAGCTACTTCTCATCGAGAGAAACAGATACCGCCAAAAGCGCCGCCACGGAGGAGAACCAAGCTAAAAGAGCCCATCAATCTGGAGAACACTGGCGATCAGTAACGAAGCATTACGATTATGTTTTGCATATTGGCTTGGGCAACAACGATGAGAGCTCATCAATCAGACCAGGTCATATTTGGATCCGATACTAGGGTCAAGGAGCGACGACATCATCTGATAAGCTGGAACAGCCACGTCTTACTCGGAAATCGTGGTCGCGCAAGTGACTATGCAGACAACGACTATTAATACCCAATTCAATAGATTTTAAGTAATGCCATTCAACTCGATAGATGCCAGCCAACTATGGCAGCTGTGACTTTTGTACACAGAGAACCTGAAATAGACAAGTGATCAAAACGCCTAGAACCCCACTCTGTGATGTACCATCATCCCTAACCTCTTCCTCTGCTGAATCCACCACGTCCTCTCGGTGCACCCCTCGAGAAGCCACCACTGCCACCGCGAGAGAATCCAGAGCCACCGCGCCCTCCGGCACTGAATCCACCTCTCCCCCTCGGTGCGCCTCGGGAGAAGCCACCACCACGTCCACCACGGATTGGGCCACCTCGTCCACCTCTGGCTCCGCCAGCGCGCTTTGGCTTTGGTGCGCCAGGTGCTGGCTTTGGCTTTGGCAGGAACTTCTCAAGGGGCAGGAGCTTATCGCCGCCGATGAAGAATTTGTCGCCTGATTTGAAAGAACCGGCCTGGATTCCCTCCGTTGGCTTTATGGTGAAGTAAACCTGGTTGATTGGGCCAAGGATCTCATCAACTTTGCCAATCGAGGTCTGTAATATGTTAGCATATATACGCATACGTAATTGGAGCTCAGGCAGTGAAACTAACCTTATTCTCGAGGTAGATGGGTGCGTTGAAGTATGGAATTTTCGTGTTGGTAGATTCGCAAACCATTTCGCCCTCACATGCATGCAGGAAAGATCCCAACTCCAAGACTGAGGCTGGAGGACCCATATCCCTGGAGAAACCACCGCGACCGCCTGGTAGAAGTTAGTTGCTGTTCTGATTGTGCGACGAGTTGAGCACTGTTACGCACCACCACGGGCCCCAAAGCCGCCGCCTCCTCTGCTTCCACCTCCGAATGAATTCGCACCGGTACCGCGACCGCCTCTGGAACCACCTCTGAACGACATATTGCGAATTGGTGGGTGGTAGTTGCTGTCGGTGTTGTTGGTATCCCAAATTTTATTGGAATATTCGGCAACCTTAGCACGTAAAAAGGTCGACTTGATCTAAAGTTATTTTGTGTCAAGAAACTAAACCTAACATGGACTAGTTTCTCAACTAGATCCCCGCAGTTAGCGTGCTTCTCTGTGTGGTTGGTATTATCAGGTACTTCGAAGCGACAACGACAACAATTTGACTCACCCCACCACTTTCTCCCACCTCCAAACGATATAACCCAGAAGGCCGTCGGCATGGCAGACACCGTTAAAGATGCCGTTGACGCTGTCAAGGAAGGTGTCAAGAACATAGCTGTTAACAAGAAGCAACAACAAAAGCCCAAGAAGGAGAAAAAGAGCGGGGACGATGGCGGGGCATCTGGGCCATTGGAACTCAGTCCTGAGCCGGACTTCATAGCCCACAGGATCAAGATATTCGAGAAACTTAAGGCCGAATATGAGGTCGAACTTGCCGCCAAACCCCGTGAACCGATTACGATTACCATGAAGGATGGAAGCATCAAAGAGGGAACGTCGTGGGAGACAACACCTTCGGAGATCGCAAAGGCTATTTCGAATAGTTTACTCAAGCGCACAGTCATCGCAAGGCTCAACGGCGACAACAACCAGCTATGGGATCTTGAGAGACCACTGGAGGAGAGCTGCAGCTTGGAATTGCTCCCATTCGAAGATGAGGAGGGCCGGAAGGTTTTCTGGCACTCAAGTGCTCATATTCTGGGCGAGGCCTCTGAGCGGAGATTCGGCTGTAATCTTTGCTTTGGACCACCAATCGACGACGGCTTCTATTATGAGATGGCCCTCCCCGAGGGTGCAGCAGTCCAGCAGTCTGATTGGAAGCCGATTGAAACACTATTCAGCAAAATCGTGAAGGAGAAACAACAGTTCGAGAGACTTGTCATATCTAAGGAGGACTTGTTGGAAATGTTCAAGGGCAACCCATATAAGCAACATGTCATCAAAGAGAAGGTTACAGAACCAAAGACCACGGTTTACCGAAATGGACCCTTGATCGATCTGTGCAGGGGACCGCATGTTCCTAATACGGGCAGGATTGAAACATTCGCGATCATGAAGAACTCAGCGTCTTACTTTCTCGGGGATCCAAAGAGAGACTCGCTGCAACGCATCTATGGTGTCTCATTCCCAGACAAAAAGCTGATGGCAGAGCATAAGAAATTCCTTGAGGAGGCTGCTAAGCGCGATCATCGAAAGATCGGTAGGGAGCAAGAGCTCTTCTTTTTCCATGAAATGTCACCAGGTTCAGCCATGTGGCTGCCCCATGGGGCTCGCATATACAACACCATCCAGACATTCTTGCGGGATGAGTACTGGAAGCGAGGATATGAAGAAGTTATCACTCCAAATATGTACAATTCTGAGCTGTGGAAAACATCTGGGCATTGGCAGAATTACAAGGATGATATGTTTACGTTTGATGTAGAAAAGGAGCAGTTTGGACTAAAGCCGATGAACTGCCCAGGACATTGCTTGATGTTCTCTCATCGCGAGAGAAGTCATCGCGAGTTGCCATGGAGAGTTGCCGATTTCGGTGTGTTGCATCGCAATGAAGCGTCTGGTGCACTTACGGGGTTGACGAGAGTCCGAAGATTCCAGCAGGACGATGCCCACATTTTCTGCCGTGAAGATCAAATCGTTGATGAGATCGAAGGATTATTCGATTTCCTTCGCACCATGTATGGCCTCCTCGGCTTCACTTTCAAGATGAAGCTCTCCACAAGAAACCCTGAGAAGTTCATGGGTGATCTTGCCGAATGGGACAGAGCCGAAGCCAGCTTGAAGGCGGCTCTGGATCGCTTTGCGGAATCTCCCGGTGGAACGCCATGGGAGTACAATCACGGGGATGCCGCATTTTACGGACCAAAGATTGATATCAAGATTTCCGACTCGATGAGGCGTGACTGGCAATGCGCAACGCTTCAGCTCGACTTTCAGCTTCCTAAGAACTTTGGTCTCGAATACATGACATCAGAGGGGGCTATGAAGCCAAAGGACGAAGCAAGCAAGGGAGAGAATGCTACGGCGACAGCGGATACAGCAGAGAAGGACGTGTCTAAGAAGGACAAGGCGAAGGCCCTTACGCCAGGCTGTGCCCGACCTGTCATGATCCATCGTGCGATGGCTGGTAGTATTGAGCGCTTCGTTGCGGTTCTGATTGAGCACTTCGGAGGCAAATGGCCCTTCTGGCTCAGCCCACGGCAGATTCTGATCATCCCTGTCGGCGTTGGCTTCTACGAGTACGCGAAGGAGGTTCAAGAAACCTTCCACAAGCTGAAGTTTTTTGTCGATGTTGATCTGAGCGGTAACACTCTTCAAAAGAAGATTCGTACTGGTCAATTGGCCCAGTATAACTTTATATTCGGTATGATCTCCATAACATGCACTTATTGAGGATTGATGGCTAACATTGTGACAAGTTGTTGGTGACCAAGAGATGAAGAATAGGGAGGTCAACATCAGAAACCGCGATGATACTTCGAGCCAAGACCGGGGCAAGCCAGTGTCTCTCCAGGAAGCAAAGGAGAAGCTGATTGCACTGAGGGACGAGAAGGGCACAGCAAACCCATTCGCAGCCAACGATGTCAAGGTGGCTGAGGTTGCAAAGGCCTAGACAGTATGTGGTTCTGATCAAATTCAGGAATATAAGCCGGATGAGAACTTATTCCAGTAAAGTAAATGGTAGCTACATAACAAAAAAAAACCCGAGTTAAACTAGAACAGCTAGTAGAAAAACAAAGTGAACGTAGATATGATATGATTTAAGGTCGTACTACTAAAATTTAGCATCAGTAGAGTATATCCACGTATATCCACCTCTGTATGCCAACAATGGGGCATGTGAAAGAAAACGATAGTCAATTTAGGTCATGTGATGCTGATCTTGTTGGTTTTGTCCCTGATCCCTGAGTTCCAGTGGTTTGGAACGTCGTCATCATATCACTATTGCCAATCTCGGCTGAGTGCCAGGCCCAGGATGTTATCGACCAAGTTTACCCCATTTACACCATAGCACCACCACACCTCTCTATTGCCGCCCCAACGCAAATACCACTGATACTCGGTGTCGCCCAATGCCAACCAGTGTACATTTTATCTTGTCGTCAAGCAGCTGTCGTTGTTTCACTTGACAGGCAGATATCCATCCACTTTGCGACCAAAAACTACGACCTCGGTGCGGAGTACAGCAACGTTCTCAACTTGCCTAAATTGGTATTAATGCTTTCGACATTCCGAACTCATTCAATATTACTGCGTCGCAGAGGAATACATCATGTCATCTATTCCATCGGGGAGCCGTGCTACACAGCAACGTGCAGAAACAGGATATAGCACGAGTACAAAAGCCCCTCTCATGCTCTCGACCAACGACTCGATCATGCCGGACCGCAGTCTAATTGGAGGAAATGGTGTTGATCAGTCGCCTTTGTCACAAAACGCTTCATATCAAAGCTATGGAAAATTCAATGAAGAATGGGACGCCAGCCAGCGGGGCAGCTCCATCATTGACAGTGAGCGCTACCAATTGAAGCATACGCCCTCTGTTATGTCGCAAGGTGACCCATTGCTCCCACGACGAGGGGGAACACTTAAAAAGAAAGCATCACTCAAGCGAAGCAGTAGCCGTCGGAGTTCCCGAGCTGGTAGCGTAAGGAGTTTGGCTTTGCAGCCAGAACCATCGGATGAGATTCACAGCGCATTCTATTCTCCTGTGCCGACTAGCGGTAACCCAACAGAGGCGCTTGCGAATAGATTTACAGGTACGTGTATCAGCCATGCAAATTGCTCTCCATGTTACAAAGACCGTTGCTAATGTTGGCGTGAGCAGCGTGGAGGAAATTTTTGAAGGATCTCATTATCTACTTTAGAGAGATCCAGAACGGATACGACCACAGAGGAAAGAGCATCTTAAAACTATCAAATGTTGCCAACAATATCAGCGCGCCCGAGAATTTCCTCCAGTCTAATGGCATCAACGAAGCAATGCAGATACTACGTGATTACCACAAACAGACGATCGCAGAGTCAAGCAAAGCCAGAATGATCCAAGAAGACGTGGTGCAAGCCTTGACTGGTTTGCGAAGTGACCTTCAACAAAAGATCAAAGAGATCAAGAATCTGTCTGGTGACTTCAAAAACTCCGTTGACAGGGAAATGGAAACTACAAGAAGGGCTGTGCGCTTATTGGGAGATTCGCTGGGCCAATCCGACATTGATGCATCGCAGATGACAGGAAAACAAGATCCGTACTTACTGAGACTAGCAGTTGAGCGCCAGCTCGAGAGGCAGATTGATGAAGAGAATTATCTCCACCAGGTAAGCCAACACCAACCCAGTAAACAACGCCAGATCCTAACATATGAAGGCATACCTTAACTTGGAAACATCTGGCCGAGAGCTTGAGTCTATTGTAGTGGGAGAAATCCAGAAAGCTTACAACGCCTACACTGGCATACTAAAACGTGATGCCGACGAGGCATACACTGCGATCCAGAACCTCAGAACGGGTCCGATTGCGATGCCTAGAGACTATGAGTGGAACAGTTTTATCGAGTTAGATGAGCACTTCGTTGATCCCAGAGTCCCTATGCGCAGTGTTGAAAACATTCACTACCCAGGCCGCGACCACGAGCTTGCCCAGGAAGTTCGAGCAGGTTTGCTAGAGCGTAAGAGCAAGTACTTGAAAAGTTATACTGCCGGATGGTATGTGTTGTCACCAACACATCTACATGAGTTCAAAACCGCGGACAAATCTCAGGCTCCTATAATGTCTCTTTATCTCCCTGAGCAGAAGCTTGGGTCCCATTCCTCGGAAGGTGGGTCGTCGAACAAATTCATGCTAAAAGGACGCCAAACTGGATCTCTCCATAGAGGCCATTCCTGGGTGTTTCGAGCAGAAAGCTACGATACAATGATGGCTTGGTATGATGACATCAAGTCATTGACAGAAAGTGCACCTCAGGAACGAAATGCATTCGTTCGTTCACACGCCCGAAGCTTCAGTGCTGCCTCCCAACGAGCAGCATCTGTAAGCAGTGACGGGGTCATGGACGAGGAAGACGAGGAGCCGTTCTCAACAGTTTCAAACTCTGCTGTCGTGCAAGTTGCCAATAAACAAGAAAACGCCAAGCGGCCGGAACCAGGTGGGAGATTCCCGTCCGACATCCAGGTCGACCCTTCTCGTGGCTTACAAGTACCTCTTTCGCCGTCTAGTGCAAACTCAAGCTTAGGAAACAATGAAATTCGGAACGAAACTTCAACCACTTCAAATGTAGCGGGAGGCGGTGTTGGTGAATATTTCTCAGAGCACCGCATCATCTCTCGAGCATCTTCAAATTCCGGACACGGCACGTCAAATGGGGCTAGACCATCCCACGCAACACAACTAGATCAATTCGCCGTCGAAGATGGGCTAAACCCTTACACTTATCAACCGCTTGGAAACCAGAACCCACAGGGCTCACCCGTGACAAATAAAACGGCCGTCGACGAAAAGGGGTTAGCTGAATATAGCGACTATCAACAGATTCCTGCTCCCGAGCGTCAATTCAACCAATCGACCCCCAGTTCTCGGGTAGAATATATGTCCGCTAATAACGATCCCGCATTGCAGGAACATCTTGCACAGACAGGTCCTACCACGACTGGGAATGAGACCTCAGGTCTTATGACGGCATCCCAGGCAACCATCCACCCTGTCAGCTCAGACACGGCGAACGCCAACACTCATTCACAGCCATATTTGGATTACTCCTCGATCGTACCATCAGTGGCTGGGCTAAATACTATCACTGCAGTGAATCAGATAGCAGAGCAACGTCCCGAGTATCCAGAGTCAAAAAGTCTAGAGCAAGCGACAAGCCTTCCAAATACAGCCCATGAAAGCCACTCATTTTCCGGACCTCGATATGCTAACAATGATACGTCTTCTTCTTCTAACACCACTCACATGCATATTCCAGGGGAATATCCTTCCCAGACGCCAACTGAGGAATAATCGTTGATTTCCACAGAGGTGATATATCCTCGGTTATCCCCTTTGGGTCCAATCACTTCTACAGTTGTCGAATTCCCTACTTTGGATTTCTACAGCTGCTGGTTCCTCCTCCACTATTTCTGGTTCCTCTACGGCAGCTAGTCGCTGAATGGGAGCTTGTCCGTTAGCCTCATAACCGCCACCGGTTCCTCAATCTCCGGCTCCGCAGCTCCGGCTGGCTCCTCGGCTTTTAGCTCCTGTGTTTTCAGAGGCTTCTCAGTTTTGAGCTCGTCATTTCCCAGGGCACTAGTTTTATCGATGGGATAACCATCAGGACGTCAGACCGGCAAACTTGTCACTCGTTTCAGGGCACAGGAATACATCAGTCATGTATATAACGAAGACTATACCGTTTCCTCTGATAGATAGATAGAAGCAATCAATCCAAACTTGACATGTAAACGAGGGTTTTGCATTAAAATGCCTGACTTTCTGTCAATATTACCACCGGGTGATATTTAACGAGTTCCAGTATTCGGACCGGGGTGTCCAAATACTAAGCGAATGCTTCCGCGGACACCCAGGTGAGTCAGCTTTTAGTCAGCCACCCTCACTGAAATTAGTAGAGTATAGTTAGAGTACTCGTAGAGTAGGGACTGTAGAGTAGAGGCTGTAGTACGCTGTAGAGGGCTGTATTATGCCATACTTTTAGTACTATAGCCTCCTACTACTACTATAATTGATAACTACTATTACCTACTACCTACTACTATAATCGCTAACTGCTACTATTACTACCTACTATAGCCTCTAACGTAGGGGATGGCGTAAGCGGCTAGATGGCGTAACCGGCTATTCTGAAAACCCCACCAAAATCCAGGACAAGACCACCCAACCACTAACTTAGAAAATCGCAAATAATTCAATTACTACAGTGCTAATTCATCTAAATCGCTATTATATAGCTCTTCTTCACTCTCTTTATCTATTTCCTTAATTGTAGCTTCGTTGATAACTTGTAGCGTTAGTCTAGACCTCTGTGAAGCTGTTGCTGTTTCTGCTTCTACTACTTGCGACCGCAACTCCTCAGTTGAGATGTGGAATTGACCCTTCAAAACTGCTCTCTTGCCCTTATTCTGTACTCTGCGCTTCTGAATAATTGAACGTAGGTTCTCTGTCTCTCTTTGTTAAAGGGTGTTGCGTGTGTTTAGCTTCTCTGTCTCATCTGCTAACTTATGAATATATCGCTTTATAGGAGTATTAAGAACACCACCACAACTTATTATAGTAGACAGTACTGTATTTGCTTTATAAAGTGTTTGAAAATCAGGTGGACTACTGTTTAAAAATACTTTCTTAAAAATATCATGCTCTGTTGGAGTCCTTAGCTGTTCTACTACAACGTCTAACGTAGGTCATAGCGTAACTAGCACAATGGCGTAACCGGCATAGTGGGGTTAGGGCCACCCTATTAACAGCTTTAAAAAATCGCAATAATTCTATTACTACTATCCTAATTCATCTATATCATCATTAAAAGACTCTTCTTCACTCTCTTCTTCACTCTCATCATTAATTAAGTTAATTATTAATGTGATAACTTGTGGTGTTGTTGATATTTTCAACTTTTGTAATGCTGTTGCTGCTTCTGCTTCTACTACTTGCAACTGGAGTTCTTCTGTAGAGATGTGGAATTAACCCTTTAAAACTGCTCTCTTACCCTTATTCTACTCTCTACGCTTCTAAATAATTAAGCGTAAGTTATCTGTCTCTCTTTGTTAAAGGGTGTTGCGTGTGTTTAGCTTCTCTATCTCATCTGCTAACTTATAAATATATCGCTTTATAGGAGTATTAAGAACACCACCACAACTTATTATAGTAGACAGTACTATATTTGCTTTGTAAAGTGTTTGAAAATCAGGTGGACTACTGTTTAGAAATACTTTCTTAAAAATATCATGCTCTGTAGGTGTCCTTAGCCGTTCTACTACAACGTCTGTAGTAGGAAGCGTAGCTGCTCAAATGACCGTTTGTAGTTGAAATGGCTGTAGCCTACTCCCTCTCTATACAGAAGTAATATTTGAATTTGAAAAAGCAGCTGCTCTTGCTTGTATATACATACAGTATGCCTCTATCCACTCTACTTTCTATATACGTAGGAGTTGCGCCTTATTAAGGTGTAAGAGGGCAGTTATAAGGTGTTTTTTTAAAGGTCTAAAAATTACAACATTAAGTGGTTGTAATACATGTGATGTATAAGGTAGTAGTATAAGGAGCAATATTTGATTCTATATATAGTGTGATATAAAGCTTCTGCTTATATAGCTATTATAGCTGTTGCAAATAAGAAGCCTTTATTATAGTTGTCTATTTTATGTTGCTTTTGCTCTTATAGAAGGCTTAAAAACGCGTTTTAGCCACTCTAATCTATGAAGATTGCTTGTCCATCCTTTTATATTTGCAGAGGAGTGCTATTTTTGTATAACCTCCTTTAGAATCTAGCTCTATAGAATATTCTGTCCTTTAAAAATAATAAGGGGGTTAATAGCTGTTCTGTTTATACAGATGCATTTAACAGCAGACACCTATTCCTGTCAGCTAGGATAAGCTTGAAATTGCGTATAGAGTGTAGAATTAACTATAATTCGTGTAGATTACATTGTACTAATTGAAAACCCCATCTCATCTATATTATAGGTGTTGTAGTTTTTGATTTTTTGCTCTGTTATAAGGCTCTTGTACGCGTTAAACCACGCCTTTAACACCTGCTTTGTAACCCCATTCATCCTTTGTGCCTCAACTCTACGTCCTAAGTTAACACGTAGGTGTAGATGCCTTTAAATGAATCGTAGAACCCACTCTTGTCTAAGAGGTAAGTTAGGTATTTGAGGTTGTAGTTGTTGAGTTTGTTGTTGTTGTTGTTGTTGTTGTTGTTGTTGTAGCTGTTAAGGCTAAAAAATGCAACACTTATTTAACTAGACTTTATCTGCAACCTTACGTAATATCTAATGGCTAGGAGCATAGCCACTTGTAGTAAGCTCCTTAATCCACTTTAAGAGTATTTGCTCTTGGTTTTTTAAGAGGAGTTGCTGTTTCTGTCGCGCTTCTTTATGTGTATGCCCTCTATCTAGACACGTCTGTACTATATATGTCCAAAGCCCTAAGGCCTTTGCAGCAGCATAAGAAGATTTGTATAATCTAGATTTTATTCTAATAACTGCCTCAGCTAATAGATTATTAAGTTCTTAAGCCTTTAAACAGCTCCTACGCACTATATTAATGATGTAGTTGATGGGTTGGTGAGTTTGATAGGGTGGCCCTAACCCTACTATGCCGGTTACGCTATTATGCTAGTTACGCCATAACCTACGTTATAGTAGGAAGCGTAGCTATACAAATGACTGTTTGCGGTTGAAAGGGCTGTAGCCCACTCCCTCTCTATGCAGAATTAATATTTAAGTTTAAAAAAGCAGCTGCTCTTGCTTATATGTATGCCTCCATCCATTCTAACTTCTGTATGCATAGTAGTTACGCCTCATTAAGGTGTAAGAGGGCAGTTGTAAGGTGTTTTTTTAGAGGTCTAAAAATTGCAACATTAAGTGGTTATAGCATATGTGATGTATAAGGAGGTAGTATAAGGAGTAATATTCAATTCTATATATAGTGTAATATAAAGCTTCTGCTTATATGGCTGTTATAGCCATTACAAATAAGGAGCCTTTGTTATAGTTTTCCATTTTATGTTGCTTTTTCCCTTATAGAAGGCTCAAAAACGCGTTTTAGCTACTCTAATCCATAAAGATTGCTTGTCTATCCTTTTGTATTTGCAGAGAAGTGCCACTTGCTTATAACCTCCTTTAGAATCCAGCTTTGTAGTATGTTCTGTCCCTTAAAGATAATAAGGGGGTTAATAGCTGTTCTGTCTATATAGATGCACTTAACAGCAGAGACCTATTCCTGCCTTCCTAGATGTGCCTAAAAACGCGTCCTAAGTGTTAAATCAACTATAATTTGCGTAGATTACATTATACTAATTAAAAACCCTGTCTCATCTATATTATAGGTGTTATAGTTTTTAATTTTTTACTCTGTTATAAGGCTCTTATACGTGTCAAACTACGCCTTTAACACCTGCTTTATGACCCTATTCATCCTTTGTGCTTTAACCCTACGTCCTAAGTTAACACGTAGGTGTAGATGGCGCTTAATGAATCGTTTAAGCCACTCTTAGCCTAATGGGAATTTTGGAATTTAAAGTTGTAGTTGTTGATTTTGTTGTTAAGTTTGTTGTTCTATTTGTTGTTAAGCTATTTAAGGCTGTTAGTAAATGCAACACCTACTTATACGTACTTCATTAGCAACCTCCCTTAATATACAATGGCTAGGAGCATAGCTACTGCTTATAAGCTCTTTAATCCACTTTAAAAGAACTATTTCTTGATTTTTTAAAAGCAGCTGTTATTGTTAGATTATGTAATAAGTCCTTCTAGCGCCTTCTAGAACCTTCTATAATAGAATCTTCTATAAGATTCTATGAGTTTCTGTGAGGTTCTAAGGCCTTCTATGGATTTATAAGCAGAAGTTCTGATTTCTAAGCAGAATTTCTAGAAGCTTCTATATGAGTCACTATTATAAATTAATGATTTATAATAAGAAGCTTCTAGAATTAAGCTATTATGTATATAAAGACCCTTATAGTCCTTAGTTAGTTTCCTTCTTTAAGTCAACAATTCAATTTGATTCTTA
>KV458899.1:0-36710 GCA_001662605.1 Pseudogymnoascus sp. 05NY08
GTTACGCCATGACTTACGTTATAGCTTTCTGTATTTCAATTTCGTTTCCTAGAGCCTTTATACTCCTCTTACGGACCATTGTAGTTGATTGAATTAACTACACGTTAGATATTTTAATGGGGTTGCATTGCGACAGTTATAGTCACGTGATTATGTACATACGTATACAAAATTATATAGGAGGTACTTGATCTTGGTATAGAAATCATACCAGGACCAAATGGTGGGGTGGCCCCAACCCCACTAGGCTCAGTACGCCATAAGGCTCAGTACGCCACGACTTACGTTAGAGTTAAGGCACAGAGGATGAATGGGGTTACAAAGTAGGTGTTGAAGGGGTGGTTTAACGCGTACAAAAGCCTTACAATAGAGCTAAAAATCAAAAACTACAACACCTATAATATAGATGAGACTAAATTTTTAATTAGAACTATGCAATCTACACGAATTATAGTTGACTCTACGCTCCGTACGCATTTTCAGGCTCATCCTAGCTGACAGGAATAGGTGTCTGCTGTTGAATGCATTTGCATAGACAGAACAGCTATTAACCCCCTCATTATATTCAAAGGACAGAACATCCTACAAAGTTGGATTCTAAAGGGCGTTATACACAAATGGCACTTCTTAGCAAATACAAAAGGATAGACAAGTAATCTTTATGGATTAGAGTGGCTAAAACGTGTTTTTAAGCCCTTTACAAGAGTAAAAGCAACACTTCTAAATAGAAAACTACAACAAAGGCTCCTTATTTATAACGGCTACAATAGCCATATAAGTAGAAGCTTTATATCACACTGCATTTAAAATCGAATATTGCTCCTTATAATACCTCCTTATACATCTCATGTTCTACAGCCACTTAATATTTCGATTTTTAGGCCCTTAAAGCAACACCTTACAACTACTCTATTGCACCTAAATGAGGCGCAACTCCTACGAATACAGAAAGCAGAGTGGCTTAAAGCATACATATAAGCAAGAGAAGCTGCTTTTTCAACTTTAAATATCAATTCTGCTTAGAGAGGGAGTAGGCTACAGCCATTTCAGCTGCAAACAGTCATTTGAGCAGCTACGCTTCCTACTATAGACATTATAGTAGAACGGCCACATACTCCTATAGAGCATGATATTTTTAAGAAGGTATTTTTAAATAGTAGTCCACCTGATTTTAATACCCTTTAAAAAGTGAATTCTATGCTCTTAACAGCCTTAAATCAAGGTGTTTTGCATACTCCTACAAAGCAATATATTAATAAGTTAGTAGATAAGACAGAACGCCTTAATATACGCAACACCCTTTAAAAAATAGAGTGTGATAACTTACGCTTAATTATTCAGAAGCGTAGAGTATAGAATAAGGGTAAAAGAGCTGTTTTAAAGGGTCAATTCCACATCTCTACAGAAGAACTCCAGTCGTAAGTTATAGAAGCAGAAGCAGCAACAGCAACAGCTTCACAGAGGCCTAGAACAACGCCACGACCTATAAACGAAGCTACAATTAAGGAAATAGATGAAGAGAGCGAAGAAGAGCCTTTAGAGGATGATATAGATGAATTAGGGTGGTAGTAATTGAATTATTTGCGATTTTCTAAGTTAGAGGTTTGGTGTTCTTGCTCTAGATTTTAGTGGGGTGAGCCAAGTCGCTGCTCTAGCCATGGCGCCGCTCTGGCCACGACCTACGTTAATTAATGATGAGAGTGAGGAGGAGCAATTTAACAGTGATATAGATGAATTAGCATAGTAGTAATTAAATATTTTCGATTTTTTAAAGGTGGTGGTATTTTGATGGGGCGACCAACCCTACTACAGCCATTACCCATTGCAGCCATTACCCCACGACCTACGTTAGCCCACTCCCTCTCTAAGCAGAAGTGATATTTACATTTGAAAAAGCAGCTGCTCTTATAGTAATATATGCCTCCATCTACTCTAACTTCTATATACATAGTAGTTTCGCCTTATTTAGGTGCAAGAGAGTAGTTGTAAGGTGTTGCTTTAAGGGCCTAAAAATTAAAATGTTAAGTAGTTATAGCATATAAGATGTATAAGGAGGTATTATAAGGAGTGATATTTAATTTTAAATGTAGTGTGATATAAAGCTCCTGCTTATATAGCTATTATAGCCATTACAAATAAGGAGCCTTTGTTATAGTTTTCCATTTTATGTTGCTTTTACTCTTATAGAAGGCTTAAAAACGTGTTTTAGCTACTCTAATCTATGAAGATTGCTTGTCTATCCTTTTATGTTTATAGAGAAGTGCCATTTGCTTATAACCTCCTTTAGAATCTAGCTTTATAGTATATTCTGTCCTTTAAAGATAATAAGGGGGTTAATAGCTGTTCTATCTATATGCACTTAACTATAGACACCTATTCCTGTTAGCTAGGATAGGCTTGAAATCACGTATATAGTGTAGAATCAACTATAATTCATATAGATTATATAGTTCTAATTGAAAATCTAGTCTCATCTATATTATAGGTGTTGTAGTTTTTAATTTTTAGCTCTGTTGTAAGGCTTTTATACACGTTAAACTACCCCTTTAATACATCTTTTATTACCCTATTCATCCTTTATGCCTTAACTCTATGTCCTAACTTAGCACGTAAGTTAGGATGCCTTTGAATGAATCGTGGAACCTAGTCTTGCCTAAGAGGTAAGTTAGGAATGTGTTCTTGTTAAGTTTGTAGTTGTAGTTGTAGTTGTTAAAGCTATAGGTGTTGAGGCTGAAAAACGCGACACTTATTTAACTAGACTTAATCTACAACCTCATGTAATATCTAATGGCTAGGAGCGTAGCCGCTTATAGTAAGCTCTTTTATCTACTTTAAAAGTATAGCTTCTTGATTTTTTAAAAGGATTTGTTGTTGTTGGCGCGCTTCTATCTGTGTATTTCCTCCATTAACGTAATGTCGTAGTGTATCCTCTAATAGCCCTAAAGCTTTAGCAGCTACGTATATTGATTTATATTGATTTGATTTAACAGCTAATACTGCTTTCTGTATTTCGATTTCGTATTCTAAAGCCTTTATACTCCTTTTACGGACCATTGTAGTTGATTGATCTAATTAAAAGTTAGATCTTTTGATGTGGCTACAACCCCACTACCCGCAGTACGCCATTACCCGCAGTACGCCACGACTTACGTTACACAGTTATCATTGCAAGACAGGGCGGTGCTATATTAACTCGGTGTTCTCGAGATCACTGATCTGTGCGTTGTGCGATGTGATACTAGAGACACCAAGCGAATAACGAAGCTTGTCCCTTAATCTAGCACAGCGGAGCCGGGGATAATTAGCAGAATGGAATCACATTAGAACCCTCTTGCGGGCCCTACAGAGTAGGGTATGAAGTTTAAAAGCCGAAAACAATAAAGCTATGCAGCATAATAGGAGGGCAGAAGGCTAATAAATCGCTCTGCAATCCGCCTGTCATCGGCGAAGGTTAAAGCCTCAGTGACACCGTTTAAATCTACCCAGACGGGGTCAAAGTCTTCTCCTTCCTCCTGTGTTCCTGATTCAGGTGCCGCGGTAGAGTCTCCCTGTGCAGCAAACCAGAATATAAGCTTGAGTATGTCGTTATCTGTGAGGCGCTGACTAAAGGCAATAGGCTCCGTGTTTAGCTCGCAGGCTTGGTTGATGGCTGTTCCTGGTGTTGCCAGTGTAGTAATATGCAAGGGCAGGAACATAACTCGGAAGCCTGTTTCTTCATAGGTCTCTCGTACTGCTGCATCCTCCTGACTTTCTCCGACATTCTTACGCCCTTTGGGTAGAAATATCTCTCCGTTTTTCCTCCATCGAATAAGAAGTATCTTCTTTTCAACTGGGTCTAGGGTGATTGTACCACAGCTGATAACGAAGGCTTCAGAAAGGCGGGTAAGTGTGCTCGAACTTTGTGCCATAACTGGAGCTGGGCGCAAGTTGGTGCGAGTAGATTCAGAAGCAAATAGGCGGTAGGAGTTGGCCAAGGAGGTTAACTGGATAGGTTTCTTACGGATTTGGTGATTGAGTGTATTTGATCGTGGATGTGAGGCGGTAGAAGTTAGACCCTACAATAAGACGTGAGTAAGTTACTGCACACCCATTGGCGAAAGACGTTTAATTCCGCACTTAACTTGGCCTACTCATCTCAATAATTTTCTCATTATAGGAGTGTAGACAGTCCGAGTGGCTGGAACGAAAAAAACGACGTCAAGCTAGAAGTAAAATTCGAATATTATTTATTATCTTGAATTGTAATGGATGGCACAGGTTCATTTTTAATGGGTAACATAACATACGTTAAATTCTGGTGCCGAAATTTATGCTAGATATCCCAATCTACTACCAACACAAAAACTATAATTATAAATACCTGCTGCGGAATGCATGACTGAAAGTGCTCATCTTGCTTGCCATGCCGCCGTGCTGCATATTACTGAGCAACGCCTCTTCGAGCGCGGATTGAGTCACCGAGGCATCTACGCAAGGATGTGTCAGCAACAGCCTCTAATCGCTACGTACATAGGAGAAACTCACCATCAAGATCGCTGAAACTACTACCCATACTTGGTGTCCCATCGCTCTCTCTTCCCATCCCCTGTTCCTTGCCTTTGCTCACTGGGCTCTTTCCTGCTAGTTCCGCGGTTCTGCGGCCGGGAATCGGACTTGCGCCTGCTAAGCCTCGGACCTGCTTCGGATCTCTATGGCTGGGCGGATGGTTCTGTGCGGTCGAGCTGGCCGAAGAATCGGATGTTTGTGACCGAAGCACGACATCGGATGTTTTCTTGCGATGTGAGCCCCCAATCGCGTCTTCATGCGCAGCGGTTGCGTTTGGGTTATAGGCGGCGGGAGGTTTGGCTGTGGCGGTAAATGGAAGGAACGTAGGCGAATCTTCGTCGTCGTCGCCATCTTCAGAGTGGTGGAGGCGACGGGGTGGACGACGTAGCATCCGACTCTGAACTGGGAGATCCGAGTCGGAGGAGGACTCTTCTGAACTTGACTCGAGTACAGACGTTGGCGAAAGTGGGGTTGGGCGTGAAGAAACATGGGGGTTTGCGGTGTTGATTGTATTGGACGGCCTCCGTGCCCTCGACAGAGGTGACATGGACCGGCCATGTAGCTGGGCCTTCGCGGTATGGGGGCTGGAGGGGATAATGGTGTGTCGACTTTGAATCTGAGTTGCCGTGTTCGAAGATGATGTGCGGCTTATTTGGGGGGCACCAGCCCGCCCGGTGGGTTGTTGAACGCTGCTGTCCGCATTTGGTGCAGGAGAATCTCTCCGAATCGAGAGGGAGGATGGAGTTTGCTGTTGGCTACCACCGGATACCGTTCTTACCATGGGCTCGCCACCAGTGCTTTCTGTACCTAGAATAGGTGATTGAACCGTGTTCTTTGATGCTCCAACCTTTCGAAGCTGGGCCCTGACCTGGGAAAATTGACGGTCGTAGAGGTATGCTGCTTGCTGTAATAGGAACGATAAAGAAACATCATAACTTTCGGCCAATGTGTTCCAATTCATCTCATTGTTCTTGGGTGTCTTGGAAAGGATCTTCCACAGCGACCTATCTTTCGATGTATCCCAGGCAACCTTGACAAAGAGGTCAGACAGCTACCAGGAAAAGAGGGCGGGCAACATACCGGTGGAGGATCCACAAAGTTATCTCGGGGGAATGGTACCCTGACTATAACAGTATATAGCGGTTCTGGATCTTCCGGAGTGGACATATTGATAGTATTCTTGCTTCCTTGATTGGCAAGTCAAGTGAGTGAAAGTAGTGAGAAAGAATATAGCCCTCAAGGCTACATTTATGATCCGGCTATGGGCGGTATGTCATGGCAGAAAGTCACCATCCCACCAATCTAAATCGCACTGGTAACAGATACCGTGTGTGTGTCAAATATAATAACTACCGTTACAAGTCATATTTAGGTTACTATGCCCCAGTTTCACTCATATAAGGCAGCTTTATTGTTTGTTGTTGGGAGAAGGATTGGTTTTGAAGCAGGTACGACACAGACTGTGTTACTGGTCTAAATTTCTTGTCTGTATATATGTAGCAAAAGGTGACATCCAATCACTAAAACGGGTCTTGTGGTCTAGTGGTATGATTCTCGCTTAGGGTCCACCCTACAGCAATGTTTGCGAGAGGTCCCCGATTCGATCTCGGGCAAGACCCATCAGAACATTTTTTGGCATTTTTTTATATTATAATATCTTCGTTGCTTCGTCATATATTGCTATATTCTTGTTATGCATTATGCGGTAATTAAGCTAACAACCCTGGATATATTTTCGAATTTATTTTATTCATATTTTTTACTACAATACAAGTAAGAGACGCACACATCTACTTGTGAATTCCTAATTCCCTCGAAATTACTGTATATTCTCTATTCTCTATTCGCCTTTTCAGGTCCCCTTTGTCTTATGTGACTTCAGCCTGTACACCCCCGCCCTCGTCCCTGACAGGTCAAGTTCCTGTTATTGCTTCCCCGCAAATAGGGGTATTTGCTCTAACTTCTCTGTCACAACGACAAGTCAACAACTTGCATCGTACGTACTCTTTCACTCTGCCACTGGGAACATTGCCATTTGTAGTACAGTATATGTATATACTCCGAGTTCCGTACTGTATTGTATGTAAGCCCACCGTGCTTGTGAAGCTACTGTGAGAGTCGTCTTACATTATTTCAATCTTACATTAAGTGTGTACCTATGCAATTACAAGCTGTGTTGTGTACGTGTGCAACACTGCTGTGATAGTGGTAGTGCATGTACCACAGTAGCCAGCTACCAGCCAGCCACCACGGCCCAACACTCACCCTCAACCCCAAGTGAGGTAAACAAATCAGCGTGAGCGCCACCCAATATATTACCTGGCCCGTTTTCCCTCTCCTCCTTTCCTTTCCTTTCTCCCAATCTACCGTCCTCTCCAACTCACCCCACCCGTTGTTTCTACACTTCCAACCTCTATCGGCGTTTACAATTGAGCAATCTCCATCTGACATTACAACCAACCAACAATCTCACTCCCGTCAAAATGAAGCTTTCCGTGTTATCCGCTGTTCTCCTCCCCGTTCTCATCCACGCCCAAGCTATCCCAGACTGCGCAACCGCCTGTCTCTCCTCCGCCATCGTCGCCGCATCATGCACCCCTGGTGATAATGCTTGCGCCTGCACTCCCGCCAAGCAAGCCGAAATTGGCAGCGCCGGTGCCACTTGCCTATTGACCTCTTGCTCAGCCGATCAGATTCCTGCCGTCATTGCTGCCGGAAGCGCGGCATGTTCCTCCTACTTCGCCACGCTGTCTGGCTCTGCGACCGCAACGACGGGCAGCACAGCCAGTGACTCCAAGACCTCCGAGTCAACTGCTGCACCCACCATCACCTCCGACCGAAGCACCTCTACCGAAATCACCTCTACCGAAACCACCTCTGCCCCAAGTACCTCAGGCCACTCCACTAACACAACGGCCTCAAGCGGCATCAGCACCACCCATGGCCCTGCCGCGACGACGACGACCGGAGGTGGTGGGACCCAGGCGCCTAGCTCCTCAACTGGCGGTGCGGCTGCCATGGCCACTGCATTCGGCGGCGTAGCAATGGCGCTCTTGGGCGTTGCTGTGGCCTTGTAAGGGCTCTAAGGCTTCGAACCGGCGAGGGACCGACATTTGAATGGACAAATCCTCGCAATGTGTCGTACCTTGGTGGATGGATAGGGTTGAGAGAAGATGAGGCGGACAGTGGGGGTAGGATCACAGAAATGCCCCAGGAACTTGCACATTACATTCTTGCTGTAGTCATGACCATTCATGACTTTAATAAAACACCATAACAGCTTTGATACTACTGTCATCCATTCGTTCCGTGTGTATGAATTGCTTGCATCCGAATAACCTCCCACATCAGCACTTAAAAGCAGGCAAAAGTAACAAATATGAATGTTCTCAGGATAATAATGGTATTTTATAGAAGCATTTTATTGACCATGACGAAGGCCTTTCGTCGTCAGTTCATGAAGGTATTTAGTGGAGACCCCGCAATTGCCCCGAAATCTGGGGAAAGCTCCACGCACATGAACGGAGTCCATAATCCTGACACACGAACATCGATTATCAGGGATACATTACTCGCTTCTAGGCCTACCACAGCAAGAAACTGGAGATAGTAGGGATTACTAGTTTATATAGCTCGATAGCTCAATTGCTTGATTGCTCGGTATCCCCATCTTTTTACTGACTCCATCACGCTCGCCACAAGCCGAGGCCCAAGCACCTCGGTAAAAGCGCAACGGCTCCATTGGAACTACGCGCTATCAACTTTATAACATATGAGGCGGATGATTGCCCTTTACGTAGTGTCATGATTGTAGATTTGTGTATACTATCTAACCATCCGCAATAATGGCAACATCTACAGAATTAAAGCCTTTTGGCTCGCCTACACCGTTCGCAGAGCCTTTGTGGTACTCCCGCAACCTGACCCCGCATTATAACGAGTCCCACCGCAAACTAAGAGCTGCGATAAGAGCATATGTCGACGACGAGCTTCTCCCCTACGCGTTTGAATGGGAGTCTGCGGGGGAAGTGCCAGACTGGGTAAGCTGCGAACTGGAGTTGTGATAACGGAAACCACAACTTACAATCTGAATATAGGCCCTTAAGCGACACGCGGAGCTGGGCTTTCAGGCCTTGCACACAAAACTTGACAATGTGCGGCTTCCAGGCGATATTCCGTTGAAAGATTGGGATAACTGGCATACTCTGATTATTACAGATGAGCTTGCACGAGTGGTTAGGCTCCTTGCAAAATATTCGTTGGTTTCAACTTCTAACTTATGGAAAGGGATACACGGGAGTCTTATGGGGACTTGGTGGCGGCAGCGGCATTGGAGTTCCTCCAATTGTGAACTTTGGAACCCAGGAACAGAAAGATCGCTTTTTACCTGGAGTGGCCGATGGTAGTATTCGCTTTTGCTTGGGTATTACGGAGCCAGATGGTAAGGAATTTCCGTGGTTAGCCTTTGATAATAGCTGACATTCAAAAGCTGGTTCCGACGTGGCCAACATCAAGACAACCGCAATCCGTCAAGGCGACCACTACATTGTCAACGGTTCAAAAAAGTGGATTACCAACGGCATTTGGGCGGATTATGTCACAGCTGCTGTCCGCACAGGTGGCCCTGGCTCAAAGGGTATCTCGGTGCTCGTCATCCCCATGAAAGTTGAGGGTGTCACCACTCGCAAAATGTTCAACTCCGGAGTTGGTGCATCCGGATCTACATTCATTGAGTTCGATAATGTGAAGGTGCCCGTTTCAAACTTACTCCACAGGGAAGGCCGAGGCTTCGAGGTTATCATGTCGAATTTCAACCCGGAGCGAAAGAGCATGATTACATCCGCGATACGCATGTCGAGGGTATGCTGTGAGGATGCATATAGGCACGCCAGCACCCGCGAGACATTTGGCAAGAAACTGATCGAAAACCCTATTATCAGGGCGAAGTTCCTGAAGATGGGCAGGTTAATCGAGCCTGCCTTTGCTTTCCTGGAACAGCTGACTTGGATGATGGAGGAGAGCCGGAAGACTGGGAGGACTGACATCAGGATTGGTGGAATGACGGCTATGGGTAAAGTAATGGCGACGAGGTGCTTGGAGTCGTGCGTTAGAGAAGCGCAACAGGTTATGGGTGGCTTGGGATACTCCAAGGGCGGCAAGGGTGGAAGAATCGAGGCAATCTCGAGAGATGTGAGAGTTATGGCTGTTGGTAAGTTATCCCTACCTGTTAACCATGGCAAGACAAGGGTTCTAATTCATACTTGCAGGTGGTGGAAGCGAGGAAATTCTCAGTGAGTTGGCGCTGAGGGAAGAGGCAAAGGACCTTTTCCTGTACCATAAAACGAAGCTATGATTGTATTGTAAGTACTGGGCATATATACCGAACAAATGCCTTTTATATATTTGGATTCTTGAATGATATTGGCTTCGAACAAGAGGTTCGCGGGATGTGACTGTGTTTCGTGAATATACTGTGCCCTGTATAGCGCCCATTCACCTCGTATGCTATGTACAATACCACGAATCCCCTGTGAATAAACCATGCCAATAACTATTTTGCGACTTTATTTATTACTCTCTTGCCTCCACTGCCCCCTCACTTCGAGAACCAGTTTCCAGTCCACAAAGCCCAAGATATGAGAACAAGCTATTCACACACCCAACCTTCAACATCATGTCCTTTTCAACACAACGCTATCCCAGCACCAACCAGCCGCCGAAGCTTCCCAGTATGGAATATGAGAAGGATATAACCACCGCTGCTCTCGGTCCTTCCCCACTTCCTGATGGTGACACTCTGCTATGGGAAGACATAGACCTCCATAAAGAGGCTGTAGTAGCACGCCCCGATTCAACCAAAGAGCTAGACGAGGCACAGATGCGTGGAGGCGGAAACTGGTGTAAGATGTTATGCATCGCTTGTCGTTGAAATTGCTGGAATCAAAGCAGGAGATAAGCTGCGGCTCGGTTTATTCACGTGGGAGGGCAAAATGAAAAGGGCTGCTGGGTCACCCTATGGAGAAGAACTACATGGAGGGGGCATATGCATCTCTGGAGTGCTCGGTTGAGAGTGGGACACCTGCTCTCTTTGATAGCGTTTATATGGAAGGGGGCTTGTCTGCGTTGTTCATAAGGATGTGGCTGTATTCACAGGTATGATTGGCTTAAAAGAAAGCTTGCCACCTCCTTTGTATTATAGTCGACCAGTGCAACTGAGTCCTGGCCTGTATAACAGGCTATGCACCACAAAATGGACGGAGAGAGGCTGGATTAGTCAAATATTTCCAATGGATTTTTCGACTACAGCGGCCCTATGTACGTTCTCCCCCAACTAAATACAACCCAAACCAACTCACATGCCTCACCAAAAGCTCCCCCCTTTACAAGCACTGCGAGTACCACTGGTTAGCAGCGTGGCAAGTGCTTCCGCTAGCGCAAACAGTTCCGCCAGTCCAGCCCTGACCACCACACTGTCCGTACTTCGCAACGGTACCGCTTCCCGCTCCACCCGTGGGAGTAGTGGGGACACCAGTGTTAGTTGGCGGGTTGGTGCCGGTGGCGCTGAGCTGGCTGTTGATGAAAGCCAGTGCCTGCTGTCCGTACACGTTTCCGTAGCTCTGGTGCGTGTTCGCGTCGTTGCCGTTGCAGCAGTAAGGATCAGCGGCGTCGCAGTAGCTCTTGATCTTGCTGGCGGATGGGCACTGGAAACCCGATGGGCGGGGGGCGAACTGGGGGGGGTTGGTTAGCTGTGGTCAGATATGAGAGCTGGGAGGAAGGCTTACTCCGTTTGCTTGGCAGGTTCCTACGTTGTAGGACAGGCCGGGGATGTGGCGTGGGTCACCCATGAAGATGGCAGCCTTGATCATGTTGACGGCTGAAGCCTGGATGGGAATTGAAGTGTCGCTGATTCCCTCGTTGGTATCACCACCACCGCAGAATGCATCGTCAAAGATTTGACCACCCTATTAACTAGTTAGCTTCTCTCCTCCATCATTTACCATCACCTCCAGCTGGTTGCTGACCTGAGAGTATCCGACAAGGACGAGCTGCGTGCTTGGGCATCTGGTGTTGAATGCGTTAACAGCGCTGGCGACAGCCTTGACTCCCTGCTGAACAGAGTTGGCGTAGCTAACTCCGCCGCAGCTGGATTGTCCACCACAAGCTGGGTAGACAATGGCCTCGGCGGTGGATCCGGAGTGTGCGTTCAGAACCAAGTTAACAACAACCCCGGCAGTACCATAGCCTGGAGACACCGTAGTCTCACGAGCGCCAAAGATGTGAATACCAGGACAGCTGCTCTGGCGGTCCTCAAGTACGCCTGCTGGCGACGCGAGCGCGCCGCCGAGGAGAAGAAGGGAAGTGGCTGCCTTGAGCATATTGAGAAGCTGAATAGATGGATGAGTGCTGCTGTAGGAATTGGGATCTGGACGTATTCAAGATGGAGAAGGGAAGAGCTGGAGAGAGAAACGGGGATACTGGCTTTATAGCCATATGAGAATGAGACGGCCCACCCATCATGAGATGGTATTTCCTACCAAGCTTTTCTTGTCTTGATGACCCCTCGAAGGCTTTCCTTTCCCCCGGAATGGAAGCTTTCTTTATTTACCCGCCAGGAACAGCTGTCGAGTGCAGTTTCGAAAATAAGGTCTCCACCGGCTGTCCAGCGTGTCCGGGCCATATGCCGAGCCAGATCACAAACAATATCTGCCACCAAAACACTTTAACCAAAATAGCGTTCTAGTACATGCAGTGAGATCCACGACAGACGGCTGGCAAGCGACAAAGCACCAGGCCTCCGAAATGCCCTATTGGACGAGGATAGATGCTAGCGCATGGGGCTTTAAATTGAAATCCCCGTCTTATTGACATTTAGTCGGCTGGATGGCATCCCGTCACGAGCATCGCCTTCTAGAATTTGCCGACATCCCGGTTGTTGATTTGATCCGGGGGTCAATGCGAGACCAGATCTGGATGCTTTTAAGCGTTGCGGGGTTAATGTGGGGATTTAGGCACAATGCCGAACCTAGCACTTAGTATTGATATAGACGCCTCAACAATACAAGCGGCTGCAACAGACTGGAGTAGAAGCCATATATATGGGGCATTTTTAATTTGGATCAATCAAATGCAAAACAACTGCAACCCACGTGGCCAAGAAGAGGACAACGAGGACGGTCCTTTCCAATAATACATCGTCAGGTTCGTCGGATGCTAGGCCTAATTGTCGTCTTAAGATCGATGGTTGATAGCTACAACTTAACAAGCTAGTAACTTCACCAGCCGTTATCACAAATTGTATAGCAGGCAGTCTGTTCATATCCCGTCCGTCCCTGCGCCCGTCCGAGGCGTCTTCAAGTCCATACGCGGTGAAAGATAGATGGCAAGGGCCAACACCGTAGTTCATTAAATCTCCAATGCCTCTGGGCTTGCGGTATCCCTTGTCACCGCCTCCACAGGAATACCCTTGGTCTTGGTGAGAATCCAGCATGATGCATACATATTGACGCTGTTTAGGAGTTAGCGGTTTCCTTCTAGAGGACAAAAGGGTCAACATACCGATCAATACAACCGCCATTCTCTCTTACACCCTCCCTCTTAGCCACAAATCCCCACTTCTCAAACTCGTCGATATACCACGGCTTCTTGCCAGCACTCCTCAGCATAACCCTACCACCGAGCTTGAGGGCATTGTTTAACTTCGAAATCTGCGTTGCCGCCGCCTGGCTTCCAGGGTCAAACCAATCCATGCTGTCCATAACAACCGCCACAGTCAATGTACCGGGTCGTATCCTGTTTACGACCTCTTCAATCTCATCAGTGTGAATGCGTAGGCCCTCGAATGCATCCTTGCGAGATAGCTTCTTGTGTGCCCTCTCGTCCAGATACTCTGGGTGACACTGTGGCGTGTATGTACCCGCCATACAGACCTGGTAGTAATGGTTATCCTGTCCGATGAGAGTGTGCTCAACAACTGGGTCAAGCGTATCAACCATGTACTGCCAAACTGCCTTTCCTCTGTTCTGCTCCCTCACTTTCTTATCCAAGATTTTCCCATCAGAGGAATCGGTGCCCTGAGATATGGAAGGATAGTCGCTCTCGATAACCGCAAGCTGGTTCTTTGGCACACCGAGTGCGGCCCACAAAAAGCGAGGCTGCGAGATTAAGACGCTTGAAAGGATGCGCGAGAGGATCACAGGTCGGATTGAGGAACGGTAGATTTCTCGTTGCTCAATCAAAGTCTTTGCGCTGAGTACCTTTTTTACCTCGCTGGAGAGACCGAACACATTCGACATGTAACGGAATAGCTTCACGGCGTATCGGCTACCACCTGTCTCGTATAGTCCGCGACCCTTGGGCGAGAAAACAGATACATTATCGAGCCAGTACTGGAACGCGCGGCTTGACAAGTGTGGCGACAGCTTCTCAATCAGGAGTTCGCGGAAGTTGGCATGCTTTCCTTCACCGAAGATTTTCCAGAAGTCGGCGTAAGGGAGGCAGTGATAACCAGCGACCTTGAGTTCGAGAAGGTTGTTCTGAGAAGGGTTCAAGTCCACGGCGTGAATGCGAGCCGGAGAGCGTAGAGCGTACGAGAGGATGTTGTCGCCAGCACTGGTGATGGCAAGTACGACGTCGGAGGGGGTGAGATTCAGAATACGGTCGTCCACACGGGTATCTTCCCAAGTAAAGGCGTAAATGTACTCGTTGTTGAACTGGGTGTGCTTTTGTAACTGATCATCGAAGTGAATGCGGTAGTGGTGGTTTTGGTAGAAGAACGAAGGGAGGGGAAGGTTGGAGGTCAGATTCAGGAGAGCGGCGGAGTAAGCCTTGGATCGGATCTCTGGGTTTGCCTTCTCAACTGCCTTTGACAGGTTGGCTGTGTAGTTCGTGGGGTGTAGGTAAGGAGATTCGGTAACGGCCGCATCTATGCGCTCGATAATATCATGGCTGGACGGGGACAGAGCTGTCGATGGCTTCTTGGGGCAGCCAAGCCACATGTAGTAAGGGATGGCGCCCAAGAGGTAGTTGCGGCTGTCGGCAGAGAGAACCGTTCCAAATCGGTATTCCAGGTAATCACGGCGGCTGGCATCAAGACCGACGCGGTCGATGTCAAACCACGCACGCCAGAACAGTCGGCTAACCCAGTTGACGTGGCGAGTGAGGGCGCCACCGGTGTAGTTCCTGGAGCTTAGATCGACAACAGATTGCACGTAAAAGTCGACAACTCCAATAACTCCAGATGGAGAGAGGAGGTTGGTGAGAGAGTCGATCACTGAGTAGAAATCGGGCTACACAATTAGCTGGATTCTTTTAAACTGCAAGTGGCACTCACAATCATCGACAAGCTGTATGACATTGTAACCAAGTCTGCTCCCACAGCTGATTTCGAGTCGGAAAAGTACTCATCAATGGCAGGTGGGGGGAGAATGAGGTCGCTGGAAGACTCGTCGCTCTCGCCCTCGTGGTCTTCAAGTCGGAAAAGTCTCGCATCCTGGCAAACAACTTTCACATTGTTCCATCCAAGGCGGACAAATCTCTTACGCGCCACTTCGCACAGCGAGGGCGAGAAGTCGACGAGGTAGACGCTGGAGAAGAACTCGGGGACGGATAGGTATTTGGACATAGCCTCGATGTTGTAGCCTGTCCCGCCACCAACCTGGGTATCTAGCGCATCAGTTGCCGCGACTGCCTACAGGGTGTGTGGCTATACTCACATCAACCCAAATACGTCTCTGGTTCTTCGACTGGTCGGCTGATGTAGCCTTCTGCTTCAACTGCGCAGCCACCAACCCAAGCATGTCCTCTCGGCCACACAGGAGTCGTTTGCGGGTCGCGTCATAGACGCCGGCTTGCGCCTTGTAGAAGCTCTCGAGAGCATCTTGCTGGCCATTCTCACCGCCCTTCTCGTGCGGCTTGAGAAAGCACGCGTAGAAGAAGCGGATGAACGAGGACCACGTGCTCAGCTCTTCGTCATTTTTGGGGGTCTTCTTTGCCCCGAAGGTTGTGACAAACACAATACCGACAAGAACCGCAATGGATGCTCCGGCAGCAATAATTTGAGTGTGGGAATCCTTGGGCAGGATGTTAGGGATAAGAGAAGCCATGGTACTCTCTCATAGTGTGTGAGAAAAGCACCGCGGGGATATGGAGAGAAATTGCACTATGAAGCAAGCTGCTGGGCGGGGGAAATAGGTAGTTGCAAGGAATCAAAAGAAAGAGGAAAAAGGAAAGAGAGGAAGGGGACAGCACCGGGGAGATATAAAGGCCCAATGGGCCGTGCTAGGACAGGCATAGCTGTGTGTGTGGGTGGCGGTAAAAGGAGGGGTGGAGGCGGGGTGAGGGCGAAATGTGAGGTTTCAACGTCGAGCAATACACACACAACGTGGACTGATTCAGCAGGAGCAGGAGGACCAAGGGAAAGACCAGTGGACGATCAAGACTCAGTTGATAACCCCTCGTGGTCCACAGTAACATCCCACTATCTGGCCGGTTATCGGGTACAGGGCAGCGGTGGAGTACTGTAACAGACCACAGTGTGACCCCCATCCGCAACATTTACATACTGAAATAGCTGCAGCATCGTCGTCTTGGGCGGACAGGGGAGCTCTCGTTGACAGGCCGTTGTGGTTCTGATTGAACGGGGCCGCATCGACCTATCATCGCGGCACATGGCCTGTTTATACTGTGTTGGATGAGCGGTATACTGTACTGGCGCCGTACGGGTGCTGTACGGGTGATGCACTACAATTGTAGCCATTTAAAGTAAGTACAGTAGACAATCCCTGGGTCTCATCAGATTCGACGATCCCTTAGATCGTCTCTGTTGAATGTTGAGACCAGTCCGTCCGCCGCAGCAGTACAGTACTCTAGTATGAGTAGAGTATGGTGATCTCTCATTGATCAGATTGCTCAGATTGCCCAGAAACGTGCATGGTCTCTCATGGACGAGAGGTGCCAAGACTCGCGACGGTCGAATGTCGTCGTTTCGACCAATCAGAAGCGCAATAGCAACCACGACCTAACGACCTTAACTGACTCTATTGTAAGTACAGTACTAAAGATTACTCCCATACTCTGGGGTTAGTTACAGTACTTACTTACTTGACTCCTTCCTTACTCGACTCGTACCTTACCACTTTATCCACTTCACCCACTTCACCCACGTCGTCGTCCCCCACCCACCACAAGCCAAGACGTGCTTGCCGCAGTGTCATGGTCTATCTCCTGTCAGCCTCGTCCGTAGCCTTCTCCCTCACCCCCGTCCCCATTAGAACCCT
Organism: Pseudogymnoascus sp. 05NY08; assembly: GCA_001662605.1. NCBI lineage: Eukaryota > Fungi > Ascomycota > Leotiomycetes > Thelebolales > Thelebolaceae > Pseudogymnoascus > Pseudogymnoascus sp. 05NY08. The sequence continues at coordinate 16,821 of KV458899.1, forward strand.
GTGTTCTATTCAGAACCCTATACAGTATACAGTATGTACTCTACCATGCTCACAAGACCAAGAGAACATACAACGGTAGTGGTATATCCATCCTATAATATACACAAGCCCAAAACGCCATTGTCTCGGCACCCACCCTCAGCCTTAAGCCCGCCTCTCACGCTCCTGCCTCTCCATCTCACTCCTAAACACATTACTTCCCCCTGCCCCTCCCCCCACGCCATTCCCGAACTCGGGTCTTGTCGGGGTTCCCACCAAGCTTCCCAGATCGCTATCCCTCCTCCTCGCCCGATTCTGCTCCTGCTCCAAGTCAAACGTATCATCCCTGAACGACGTCTGGGCATCGAGAGGACCACCAGCCAGTCCTTCCCGCTCCTGCAACTTAATCGCCCCCTTCCGCCCCATCCCCAACCGCTCGCCCCTGCTCTTCCCGATCCCATACCCCTTCCTCCGTCCCATCACGTTGCCCAGCCCAATGACCCTGGCGTGTCTATTCCACCAGAAGCCGCCGCACACGCAGAGGATGATGAACCCAAACACTGCCGGTAGCGCGATGTACAGTGCCGGTCCCTTGGGCGCCTGCGAGGGCTTGAACTCGACTTCCTCTGGCGCAGTGCCAATTGCTATCCTTGGCCCCGCCAGGCGCTTCCCACCCGTCGCGGTGGCCAAGAACAAGTCGATATAGTTCTCCTTAGACTTCTGTTTCCATGGCTCGAGGACATTCAGGGCGTACCATCCGCGAGAGCCTGACAGGGTCTTTGACTGAAACGCTTGTTCGCCACCAACAGAGGCATTGAGGTAGTTCCCAAGGACGAACACAGATGCGTTTCCGGGGAATGCGCTTGTATCCCAGGTTATATAGTATGTGGAGCCGGGTTCGAGGTGTGTGCCGTTGGTAGGTACGCAGAACGGCGCATTGGGTCCGTCTTTGTTGTGGCAGACGTCGAAGGATGAGCCGCCTGCTTGTGTCTCCTGAGCACCCGCACCAGTCGTAGTTGCGCTTGGGGAGGCATTTATAGTCGTTGCTACGCCACTGATGGTTGTGGCTACTGGCGTAACAGTTGACGCAGCGCCATCCGGATTGACGGTTATATACGGTTCGAGCCCCGAGATATCTGTGCAGGGCAACGATGTTAGCATGTGTAACAATTAGAGGAGCTGTTGTGAAGTAATACCACGACGATAGCCCGGTACGGCGAGCGCAGAGGGCGCAAAGGAGGCCAGGCCGAGGAGAGCGACACTGAAGCTGGCCAACGCGTGCATTATCGCGGTCGTTCGCGGGCTCAGAGGTGGATAGCGCGTAAACAAAGGCAACAGATGCAATTATGAAGACTAATTGGATTTCGCAGACATAGGAGACGAAACGAGCGATAAATCATAGGCAGTGAATTAGAAAAGGAAGACGCTCTTCAGTTAAACCTTGCTACAATAATTAAACCTGCGGTTGCACGTCCGGCCAGGGGTATAACGCGTATTGTATGTGCAAGGTACCGGTAGTTGCTCATGCCGCCGAGGTGTAGGGGACCGTGCATGACAGTCACCCAGAACAGAGGCAAGGGCCAGGAAACCCATCATTTCTCTAGGAGTTTACAGTACAGCAACTTTGAATGAATTAATGAGTTAACCCATTTAGATCCTCAGCCTACTATTACTACACCCAACGAAAAAAAAATAGAAAATCAAGCTACATCGTTGATTTATTTGGCTTCAATCGCGCGTCCAGCGATCCTCTCTACGCCACTAAGACACTCTAATACTCGTAAACATGATCTGATGATAATATTCCTTGCTACAGATTAGTCACTCCAATATCTCTCTATATTTATTTATAACCCCTATCATAGTAAATATCAAGACCCAGCAGAGCATTAATATACTATAGGCCAAATCTACCCTGTAAAAGGTGACACGTTATACGTTATAGAGGTTATATAAAATAGCAGGCTTATAATAATTGAAGTTTCGTGACTTATGGGTATTTGACTAATGAGACAATAAGAGGCTGTTATACTCTTTGATTGAAATGGTTGGATTTATCAAACTTATCGAACCTGTCAAACCTAAGATGCTATTAACAGTTATAAAGAGCGCAATATATATTAATTCTAATTTATCGAATATTCAGCTTAGAAATCAATTTGATTTCAAATCAACAGCATACAATCGACGTCATACGTCCAATCACAAAGACAACTGCCTTAGACCCTTTTAATATTCCCTATCACCTCCTTCTATCTGTCTCTGCTTTAGTCTTATATCAACTTTGTAACATCTTACTAACAAGGTTTACTTTGTCAATCAATAACAACAAACATGTCGAACCTCGACGCTGCTCAGCTCTTCTCTGTCAAGGGACTGGTTGCTGTAATCACAGGCGCCAGCGCTGGTCTGGGCGAAGTCATGGCTCATGCTCTGGATGTTAACGGCGCAGCTAAAGTCTTCATTCTCGGCCGCCGAGAGTCCAAACTCAAGGAGGTTGCATCAAAAGCGGTATGTAATGATTTCTGATACTCCCCCCCTAAGCTAATTACCTCTTAGAAAAATGGCACTCTCATTCCGGTGGTATGTGATGTGAGCTCTAAAGAATCCCTGCAGGCTGCAGTGTCGACAATCGAAAAGCAGACGCCATTTATCAATCTTCTCATCGCCAATTCGGGCTATCTTGGGGACGTTACCGGTATGGTCCCCAGGCCGGCAGAGCAAACTCTTGGTGAACTTCAAAAGGAGCTGTGGAACAAGGCAAGCTACGAAGATGCAACTAAAGTAGTTACTACGAACATAGCCGGATCGTATTTTACTTTTCTCGCCTTCGTGGGCTTGCTAGGAGCTGGTAATACGCACCCCGATAGCGTAGGAAAGAGTGGACTGCTACAGAGTCAGTTCATTAGTACTACTAGTTTTGGTGGTCTGTGTCGAGCTGAAGCTCCTAGCTATGTCTATAATGCTAGCAAGGCTGCTCTGAACCACTTGACGAAGACTTTGTCCTCGGAGTATGCAAAACATAGCATCCGGGTTAATGCTATTGCCCCCGGCACGTTTGTCACAGAAATGACGGAGGTATATGATAGAAAAAATAAGGTCTTTTGACCGTTGAGTAGAAGCTTACATCGGAGTAGGCCTACACCCCAGAGGGAGACATCAGCGTCGTCGGCTCTTTGCCATGGCAAGCTATTCCAGCCACACGAGCAGGCACAGAAGAGGTATGCCAATGCTTCAGTCTGAATTGGTCGAATGCTAATGTTTGTGCAAGGATATCGCTGGTGCCGTGCTTTACCTGGCATCTAGAGCAGGTGCATTTGTGAATGGGTGCATCTTGCTACCGGATGGCGGAATGCTCTCTGTTCGCCCTGGTTCCTACTAGATGTGCAGTCGACGTCGAAGCAGGCACTTCGAAAGTTAGCGATGGTGCTCCTTGGCGAGTGTGTCCGCGGCAAAGGCGGTCAAGTGTGGGATATACGATACTGGCAGTGATGGATTTACTGGTGGACTGATCCGCCTAGTAAGGTGCCTGTCACGGTCTGCAAGTGACTTGGTTCAATCAAAAGACCTGTCTTATTACAAAGAGGAAAATGTAAAGAAGGAAGACTCCAGCTCCCTAGGTTGATTGTAATTATGATATCAAAATACTTATTATTTCTCCCAACCAACACAGCTCTCTCCTCATATCGTAACGTTACCAGGTCATCCAAAACAACTATAAAGACGCGAAGGAAAGTTATCATATGTAAATAAAACGGGTTTGTGAGCCCACTTTTGAACGATGGAAGAAACTCATCCATCAGCATCGTGATCCTCTTGGGTATATTGAAAAGACAGAAACGCGACCAACTCCCTGCCCCGCCCCAACCCATCCATTTGCAGTCATACGGCATACAGCTCGCATACCCCACAAATAGAGACAGGGGATTAGTCAAAGACACCTCTGGGTTGCCCATCCATATCAATAGCTTCTTGCCCCACGATCTCGCCTTCCATGCGATAGGGGTTCTTGCCCATGCGAAGCACCTTATCTCTCTCCTTCTGGCCTATCGCAATGCGATCAAAATTCAGAGGGAGAGCGTCTCCCGAACTATTTTCATTAGCTGTTTTCTATACTCATACCAACTCCCCAATGATCTCGTCAATGGAAATACCAGCAACGGAGAGGGGTAGTAGAGACAACTCACATCAGGAAGTCAACTTTCATATTCCTAGCCTTGTCCTTCAGCGATCCCTGGTTCCGACATTCGTCGAATATCCCCTCAGCCTCACCTTTTGCATGCAGTGCTGCCCAGCCAGTCCCAAACCGTCCTATCAGGTCTATGAACCCGCGTTCTTCGGTTTTTGTCCACATCGTCCGCCTTTGGGTCGGCCTATGGGAACCAATACTAAGTTGACGCGCCTGCGCCTGTTTCGCGACCATCTCTCGCGCTGCATCGTACTGCGATGCTTGGTTCTGCGCTTGACGGTACGCCTTCATTTCGTCGATCAATTCCTCTTCGATGGGAGAAACGACTGCATTGCTACCCTGTACTCGGCTGGAACTGGGCTGCTGCGGCAATCTGGACGCTGTAGCGTCGATGCGCGGTTGCCTGGTCTGTACTTCCCCTGCTGGACCGTGCGAAACGACACGGCTGGGAATCCTTGCGCGTTTGCGTGCACCTCCTGTGATCTGTATGACCTCAGGTGGGGGTTCTCGGAAGCGACTAGGTAGTTGGTTGCGGTCCTGCTCGAAGCCATCGTCTTCCGAGATTTCGTCCTCATCCATAGCCGCTTCTACCTCGTGTTCAGACTCTTCTTCAGGCTCTTCTCGTGTGCGCTTGGCGTGTTGCCTGGCCGTGGGTTCCGGTTGAGAATCAACGTCGGAGTCACTGATTTGGGATACTCTATGGGCGCTGGGTTGGCGCTCAATAAAGGACTTGCGTTGAGGGTTTGCAGAAAGTGTAGCTGCTGACGGTTGAGGGATAGTCTGGGTGGGGAGAGGCCTGTTTTCTTTGTTCTTCTCCGCGTCATATTCTGTCATCTTATTTGCGAAATCCTCATTCGAGAAATGGATGTGTCTGTTGTCATCTGCTTCTGGGTGCTCTTCTTGTGATGTTTTCGCCGGGGCGGTCGAGGGTAGCTGGCGCGTCGCATTATTCTGCGGCGTCTTGGGTGCCGAGGGACCAGCGGTAACTTGCTGCTGTAGTTGTTGCTGGTTCGAGGGCGGTGCTGCACTTGCTTGGGGCTTTTTGGACATGAGATAGCCAAGGCCGGTCAGTCCCTTGAAGAAACTAAAGCGACCGTCAGCATGGGTATTGTAGTCTAGTGAGTTACCCTCAACTAGTCGTGCCATATTTAAAATAAATCTAACAACGTGAGGTAAGGGCGAATTCTACACACCTGCCTCCTCGCGAGGTACTATGGATCTGAGCGGCAGGAAGAAGGGATTTCTTAGCCGCAGGCGCTGGTTGTGATATTTCAGAGAGGCCCGATATAGGCTCTGGAGGTTGTTGAACGTTGGGAAATCCCCGAGCCTCTTCATTTTCGAGCGATCCTTGCATTTCTTCATCCTCGGCCACCATTGATAAATCTGATCATCTGTTAGGTCGCAACCTTGCGCCTTCGCATCGATAATCTTACCTGGATATATTGGCGCATTACCGCGAACCTTCTTTCCGCGACCATTGTTTGCTGCGCTAGCGTCGCTGCCTACGCTGTCCACGCTGCCCTGTCTCTCATTGCGCCCCGCGGCTTGTCTCAGTGCCGGCGCATAAGGTTCATCAAGATCTCGACTTTGACTGCGGGTCGCGCGAGTTGAGCGTTTCTGTGGACTTTGAACAGTGCGCTTGGAAGCGTTGGTTGGCTTGGGCGGCGATGAAGCTTGATCATGGCTAGCAGCTCGCGATGAGGTTCGACGCGCCATTGTGAACGGTTGGTGGCGGAGTGTTGGAATTTGGACTGGGTCTCGGTGTTGTCGTTGAAACTTTTGCTTTGACGTTAAGAATAGTAAAGCTATGCAACACGCATAGCTTGTTAGTGTAGTTGATGAAAACTCTCTGGAGAAGTTGGGGAAACTGGAGAGGCGCGAGTAACAATGGGTTGTGTTAGACTAATTGTTTGTTATCGCAATCATGCCGCATGCAATCATACCGTGAACTGGGAATCGATCAACTTTACGCGACACACGCGGGGTCACGGGACTTTTAAGCTTGTCTATTTTGGTACTAAGGTAGAACTTTATACCTGAGGATGCCTGAGGGTGCCTGAGGATGTCAGGGATGAATTGTATCTGAGAGGCGAATGCGAATGTGTCCTCAGGCACCAGGCATCTTTCACATGAAGTACATACCTGAGTAGGTACTCCTTATTCATCCTCTCCTCTTAAAACTTAAAAGAGTCTGAAAACCAACCTTTCTTACAGTATTTCGTTAATATCTCTTATGTTTCTTACATTCTATTCCATATCTCTTATATTCCTCACATTCCTTATAGAGTTCATCTACGAATAACTGTCTCCTTGAAGTGCTCATCTTTGGTAATTTCCCCCGGATAGATACTTAAGATCTATATAAAGTACGCGGAACCAATACTTCCCCTCCATCCCGTGTCTCTGAGATCCATATTAACTTTTTCCGTGAACGGTCTAGCTCGCTCTCCCCCATAAAAGTATACCATTGATCTGTCAAGGGCCTGGTGGCACTACTCGACTTTACAGTACACGCGACTTCAATCCCTTCCTCCACCAAACTTCCTATCGCATCTGCTCTCAAACGCTGTCACAACTATAATTTTCATGATCGTCCGTTTGGGCAGAACGTCAACCGGTTTTTTGCCGACACACATCATATAGCGCAGGCAAAAAGCTGTCGGAATTTGAGCCAATACCTGTTGGGCCACATCCCTCCTTTTATCGATATTTAGGACAGCCATTGCCTCCATCGCTGTCTGTCGCCCAAATCAACGAGCCTAGCGACATTTTACTCGACATCAGCGTCACATTATAACCATGAAGCTTCGATTATGTCGTGCGTCGCCACTCCTCGTTCTGCTCGTCCCTTCGTTGGTAGCAGCTGCCGCCATTGCAGGTGATGCATCGGACACCCCAACTCCAACGAACATCGCCGTGGCAAGAGAAATCGCACCTTCATCCACCGAACTTGGTGCCCAGATTGCCGGCCAGAAGCCCACTTCCCTGGGTCTTCACGGAACGAAGGACGCGCCTGTTGACGGAAAGGATGGCAAACCGCACGCTGGCCCCTTTGTCGACTCGGATAGAAAGAAGCCAGAGCCGACCGGCACTTCAGATGAGCTTGTTGACACAAAGAAGCAAACGTCCCTGAAGGGGGCACCGGAGGATATCACCATGGTTGATGGCCAAAAAATACCTGATGTAAACGACGGCGTCATGAACGACCCGGAACGCCAGTTACCAAAAGATGGGACGACCGGGACAGAGGGAGGGGTTAGCCAGAAGGATAAAGACAGGAAAGCACAGGAGGGACAGACCGGAGAGCGACTAGAAAAGAAACCAGACCCGCCGAAAGAAGCCCCTCCGTTGCCGCACAGCGAACAGGAGCTGATTAATACCGGCAATGAAAAGGGAGAAAAGGACACGAAGAAGCCAAAAGCTAAAGAAGCTGACCCCGATGATGATTACGAACTTGCGGGTCTTGAGGTATGTCTTGGTATTGAGTGTTTTAGTACAGCCAAATCTAACATATACAGAAACCCGATGAGCTACCAAAGAAACCGGTAGATTTACCACATCCAATCCCCGACTCTGCCCACAAGGACCACTTGGATTTCACGAAGCCCGCCAAAACTGGCCAATCCGTCGTTGATGCTGAGGGCGTTGAAGGTCTCATCCAACCCCTGCATTCGTTTATCCTCTCCCTTACTATGATTCTCGTCTCTGAGATCGGCGACAAGACGTTCCTCATCGCAGCCTTAATGGCCATGAAGCACGACAGGATCCTTGTCTTTACAGCAGCTTTCTCTGCGCTGATCACCATGACTGTCCTCTCCGCAGTTCTCGGCCACGCTGTTCCTAGCCTGCTCCCACAACGATTCACCAACTTCATGGCTGCAATTCTGTTTTTGATCTTTGGCGTGAAGATGTTGAGAGAGGGACAGGCTATGAGCCCAACCGAGGGTGTCGCCGCCGAAATGCAAGAAGTTGAAATGGAACTTGAGGAGAAAGAACAAGAATTACGTCAACAGGGTCGTCGCTCGTCGGCCTCTCCATACGCCTTGGAGATGGGTCTAGGCCACAACTCGAGGAAGTCTAGATCAAAGACGCGCTTGCCGTCTCCACCAAGGAGCCCATCATCGTCTCGAGGATCATCGCCAGTCCCAGGTTCCGCGTTGAAGAATGCAGCAGCTGGATTCGGCAACCTTGTATCTCTATTGTTGAGCCCTGCCTGGGTTCAAACCTTTGTTATGACGTTTTTGGGAGAATGGGGCGACAGGAGTCAGATCGCTACCATTGCTATGGCAGCAGGGCAGGATTACTGGTGGGTGACTGCAGGAGCCATTTGCGGGCATGCGGTCTGCACCGGCGTCGCTGTTATTGGAGGAAGGGCAATTGCCGGCAAAGTATCCCTGAGAGTTGGTAAGTTTAATCCCATCCATTTTAGTGCATATAGTTCCACTTTGCTAATTCTCGAACGCAGTAACTCTCGGTGGAGCTTTTGCATTCATTATCTTCGGTATCGTCTACCTGCTGGGCTCGCTCCACTCGACATGAGCAGCAGACGGATAACCTTTTAACGAAAATCGCCCTGAATGGGCCACTATGTATATACAGTAGCACTGTCAACGACCACGGCATTGTCTCCGGATTTCTTTGCTTCTAAGCGCACATAAGGTGCTTTGTATAACAGGGTAAAAGATCACAAGAGGTCCCCTAACTCGCAGGGGTACGGGAGGGAAGGATAATAGCATGGCCTACGGCGTTATTGATGTTCATTTTATTATTGGGAGAGTGGCAGCGTCGAGATAATGTAACGAGTACACATAATTTATAGCTGAACAGTACGGGTCTTCCAGCCTATGTATGAGAATAAAGATGTTTAATCAATGGTACTTGCGTCCTTGTGTCCACAATTGTAACGTGCAACCGGTTTGAGACCAAAATATATTGGGAATATGTGTGATAAGTCATACGGCATTATAAACAATCGAATAAACAGTTCCGCGCTTCACAGCATATGTAATGCCAACAATGCAAACTCCCACCTGTTACACCAGCCTGTTGCAACCCCCCAAGAAAAACCTCACAAGAAAATGCTGCCTCCTTCCCAAAAAAAAAATATGATAATCCTCGACTTCAAACTACTCAAAATCTCTCCATCAGATTCATCCGCACAGTCCACATCCTTGCCCTCTTCCCATAGATATACATCGGCACCGTCATAGCCAAAAGAGCGAGCTGGATGCCCCCCAACGCAAGGAACACATCCTTCAATCCCTTATCATCAATCCACTTATTGACAAACAGACTGAAGACGAGCCCATGAAAGATATTCTTCGAGAAGTTGAGAGTCACAAGAGCCTCACCAGCATACTGCCGATAACTATCCACACAGAACGTGATCGCCGTCGTACTGCCCAACGTGCACCCAAACGACATGAGCCCAAAGAATATCGTCGGCACAATCCACGAATCACGGTTCTGAGCCGACCATCCAAACCCCATAAGCCCGATAACAGTAGTAAATGCAACGGGAATCGCCATAATGAGCCGGAACTCCGGCTCGTAGAGCCCGCCATTGCGGCGTGCGAGCGCACGTACAATGATGTCGCTCACCTTCCCCGCCACGACTGTTCCGAGGACGCCGCCGATGAAGGGGGAGAGATAGATGAGTCCAGTGCCTAGAGCTGAGAAGTTGTATGATTCGGGATTACGGTAGACCACGGCGACAGTCTCGGAGAGCACGATGAGCCAGCCGACAGAGCATGCGTAGACGACCGCTGACCACAAGACTGCTGGGTAGGTAAAGAGGATAAACGGTCTGATGGCAACACGGAACCAGTTATCTTGGTGCAAGCGGCCTTCGTACAGACGCAGCTGCTGGATGAAAGAGCGTTTCGGCGCAGTTCTGAGGACAGTTGTATACTTCTCGCCGGTCTTGGGGTTGCGCCCAGGTGGCTTTCCGACGGCAGCTTCCAAGTCGGAAGGAATATCAAATGTGTCAGCGCCGGGAGCCAGCCCAGGGCTTTCGGCTCTTTCCCTCATCGGCCTGCTGGAGAGATCGGTGACTGCACGGACCTGCCCCTGGGCTTCGCTTTGCGAAGTTTGTGGGCGCGTTGCCGGAGCAGGAGTCTCTATTGCTTCACCCTGATTAATAGATATAGTTGGGGTATCAACATTATCGCGATCCGTGATTGTAGACATCGGGAGTCCGAAGTAGTCCGCATCAGGTGGCCCGTCTTCATGCCTTGAGCTTGGTACAGAAAATCCAACATGAAGCGGTGTCTTCTTTCGGTTTAATCCTGGCCTTGAGTGAGATCCCCTAGGCGTATCACCGACATTCGGAGTGGGCGGGATTGAAGAGGTCGCGTTCTTCCCATCATCCAAACCCTCGCCATCACCCTTTGCTTTCTTCCTGTGTGTGCTAGCCACGCTGTGGTACATTTGGACGACGCTTGGGAGCCTCGACAACGTCCGACCTCTCGGGCGAGGCGTCCGGTCCCAGAACGTCTCTGGGACAAAAAAGAAAACTAGTACTCCGCAAAAACCAACAATCATGGCAACAATCCTGAAGAAGTCAGTATGGAACTCAGCTTCTGCGAAACTAGTAATACGTACCAAAAAACCCATCTCCAATCCAGTCCCTGAATGATGGCAGCGCTAACCAAAGGCACCAAGTTCTTCCCACCAAGTAATAAAAGGGTATAAATGCCAATCCGGTACGCCCGCTCATGCAAAAAGAAAATCTCAGCAATTGTAGCTGAGGGAAGACACTCTACAGGGCTAACCGACATGCCCTGCAACACTCTCGCGGCTACCAACGATGGGTAGCTTGGAGATGCCGCACACCAGATCGAGGTCGCAACGAACAAGACGCAGCCGGTCAGGTATACAGGCCTCTTTCCGTACAGAATAGCCGTTGGACTTGCAAAGACTGAACCTACTCCCAAGCCCATCATATATAAACCTGTAGTCAGAGCGACCTGTGGCACCGACACATCGTAAGTCTTGGCGACGTTTGTGAAGCCAGCCGCAAGGACAGATGTCATTCCTCCACCAACCATGCAGTAGAGGCCCAACGACAGAAGCGCGCTATCTCGGCGCCATGCTGGCCAGTTCAGGGGGTCATTATCTGAGTCTTCGGGTTGTGGTTCGAGAACGATGGTGCCGTCACTCGTTTTCTTCTTTGATGCAACGTCCGAGATGGTCCTCCTCACTTGTCTTCGTGATGGTGCTGGTGATGGCGATGGGTATTGTGAAGGGAGGGAAGAGTGCGAAGTGCGAGCCGGTGCGTTTCGCAGACCGAGTGGTTCATTTCGAAGGTTGGCAAGGAGGAGAACGGAGCCTATCGTTGTTATTAGTACTTTGGACGTAGACTCGAAGTGTAGGAACGGGAAGCAGTGAAGTAGGATACACACCAGGCACTTCATGGGTTTCCCTATCGTTGAGAACGCCCATACTCCATTTTGAAGGCAAGTTTTCTCGGTCACCGTCGGCCTGGCTAGTTTGCGATCCTGGCGTGGCTGCGTTGCGCCCGAAGAACGAGCGCCATCGCGAGCGTGGAGGCTTCTCCCCGTCCTGGGAGTCTAAAGAGGATTCCATGGTAAACAAAAGGCAACGACCAGCTCAGCGCAGGTTATATCTGAAGATGAACAGCGCCGAGGGTGTAAATATATCTAGTGATTTCGCAAAGCGGGGGCAAAAGTAGCCAAGAACTCGAGCTGCGGCAGAGTAGTTTGGTAGTATTGTGAGCAACGATAATGATATGAGCAAAGACGTCGACTCGAGGGCTTTATGCCATGTTATCTGTCTCTTGCTACCCTGGCATATGACACCTTGATAGTCGGTGGGGGTCGTTGGCCAAGAGCTATGTGTCTCAGCGCTCCGCGGAAGGGGATAGGTGCAGGCTGCGGGCCGGAGGCGGTGTCGACGATCAGCTGGTGGAATAGGGAGGTCTAGGGCAAACGCGGGTACGGGGGTTGAGAACTAGAAGGCGGGGGAGACGGGGGTGGTTGATATCTCCTAGGAAGTCGTATTCATGGGACGGGAAGAAAATACCCTTCGAGGTTGTTGAGAGATAATGAGTAGATAGATGGATGATCCGGTCTGTCGGTGAGCGGTACGTGGGATCAGCGTTGGTATATATCTTCCCACGCCGATGAACTACACAACAGGAACGGTAACTTAGATATAGAAACGTTGTTTATGTTAATAACGGCCTCACCGTCTTCACCTATCAACCCTCCCACGGGGCATATCTGACTGATGCATCGCCTCAACACAGCGGCGGAGCCCCGAATTAAAGATATTCCGCTCCGCGAACTATGACGCACGAGGCGCATCTTAGGAATTGTATCCATGTCAACACCCTGTTTTGGAGTAAGACGAGGTCTGCACACCTGCATGTGAGATGCCACTCGAATTGTGAAAGCAACCATATAAACCCTACCATTGCTACCATCCTCACCGAGGCGCTCCGGCACGCAAACGTCAATAATGGCGATCAGACTCCCCTCTTCCACCACCACCGTGCGAGTATGCATCCGCAGCATTCGCCAGTTCTCCTCGTCCGCACCCCACTCGTTTAAAAACCGCATATACACCCCGTAAGTGGTCCCCTCCCCCCCGTTCACTCCCCACTTTCTGCTCTACACCGCTGACCCTCCACCCCCATCCCCAGGATCCGCCACCCCGCTGCCCTGCACGAGACTATCTTGCTGTCAACTTCGTCCCGGACGCCCCTCATCACATACTGGTCCGCAGGGTACTGCCCGCCCTGCAAGGTCATCTCGCCAATCCTCCACCAGATCATATCTTCTGACTCGCCGCCCTGCCCGGCCGATCCTGCGAACAAGGTTGGATTCGTCGAGGTTGAGTTCGATGCCCCAGAGAATATGGGGAGTAGCCTTGGTATGGATTTTATAATCTCCTCTCTGCCGACGCTGGTCGTCTTTGATAGAGGGGAGGTGGTGGAGAGGGAGACGGACGTGAAGAATATGAGTAATGAGCAGTGGCTGAGAGAGTGGATCGAGCGGCAAGCTCGGCGGCACGGAGAGGGAACCGGGGGCGGCGGCACAGGGACGGGGTTATTCGGGGGATTGTTTGGGAAGTTATGACTAACCGACTGGTTGAAGAGCTGGTGGAAGGGTAGATAGGTGGGATGTAGTAAGATAAATTGTAGAAGTAATCCTATGTTATAAAGCCCCTCGGCTGCATGCACAAGCAGCGAACCTGTCCCGCTCATACATAAGAGCTCGGGCCTTCTCAAACCATGACAGCTATCTTAGATCAATCGCCAGACCCTAGGAGAGACCATACAATCTGCGCTCCACCTTCCTGCTGTTGCGACCTTGCCCTTGTCGATCGAGTATTGCATCATCTGAGAGCATTCCTCTCATGCAGCGTAGAACACGCTCTCAACCTCCCTCCACCACCCACCATCGGCACTCGAGACAGCCCCCTCAACGAGACTCTCTTGCATCCCATCAGTCAGCGCCCACCACTCCCTCACCTTCGGGTTATCGCGCATGCGCTCCATGTCGTCTGCGAATCCATAGCCGACATACAGGAATGAAGCGAAGAGTATTCCAGTTCCGGGATCGTGGAATATCGAATCTGCATCACATTAGCGCTTGCTCCATCAATATGGATAGTGGGGGGGTCTCACAATCACGGATCTGGCACTCCTTAATCTGCTTCAACACCTCGGGCCACACATTTGCGTGACACTCCTTGTACTGTTCCACAAACTCCGGCTTCAATTTAACGATCTGCGCGATGCGCCGCCCGGTGTTCTTGACGCGCGAGTCCCGGCGCTGCCGCTGCTGTGGTTCCGTGGATGTCGGGTCCGATGGGGACAACGGGGAAGGCTCGCCGTCATTCTCAGTGTGCTCAGGGACCGACGCCTGTGCTGGGGCACCGCTGGTGGGGGAGGTGGGAGACTCTATTGGGGAGGCGGTGGAAGCCCGGCGAGGGACCCAGAGGCTTTGCTTCGATAATTCAGAATCCATTCTACGATTCGCGCAGATGGATACGAGGGCGTGGACGACGGATAGAGTGAAGGGCAGTGCGGCCGCGACGAGAAAATGTGAGGAATTCGGTTCGGCGGCGGGGTCTCAGTTGCAGAATCGGTTCTGTGGTGTTCGGTCGCACAGATGGTCTGCACGATTTGATTACTTATCCCTTATTTGCCTGTTAGTTACTCCGATACAGGCGGCCCGCAGGGTGTTGGGAGGAAGGATGTACTCACTCGCTATCGGTCTGTGATGTGGGGGCTCGGTGCATCTACGGACATGTACAATTTGCTTTTTCCTATCGTCTTCGGCGCCCGGGGGAATTCTGCCTGAATAGAGGAAAAGAGTACTAGAGAGAGAAAAGGACAAGAGAGGAGCGAAAAGAACCAAGACTGAAGGAGGTGGGTGCAGAGTAATATAGCAGGACTTACTAACTGGATTACTTAATGTGAACAAAGTAGCCAAGATGGTAGCACACCATGGCATTGTTCACAAGGATATATGGAGAAAAAAAGATCCAGGATATTGAATATGTACCATACCGGAGTGCCGTGTGGTGTGTGGTGTGTGGTGTGTTTGTATGCTGTGATCCGTTGGAGATACACCGGATAAGTTGGGTGTGAGGGAGGGGAGGGGGATGATCTCCACCATTGACACACACCATCGATGAGTTGTTCTTGCTGTGGCCGGTTGTGTTCTGCTGTGTTCTCTCCTGTGTGGCCGGACATTGTTGCTCCACGGACCCCCCGCTGCCACGGGGAATATTAACCCGGCGGGCGCGGTCCGCGGTTTGTACTACAGTAATTATGGAAGGCGGTGTAGTATTTTGCCGCTGTTGGTAAACCTCATAAGTGGAAATGTTGTAAATTGTAATTGTGGAAGGCGGTGTGGTATTCTGCCGCTGTTGGTAAGCTCATGGTGGGAAATGTTGGAAGTCGTAAATTATTTACCCCACTTCACTGTGATATGTTGCAAGTCTGAGTAACACACCACACCGCTTTGATTGCTTGGTTAATAGCCAACAGTGTCTATTGCGCGACAGCAGGATCCTTCCACGCTATCTCTACTTCTACCGAATATCTTCCCTGGCTGTAAAACAAGCCGCCTGCCTCACCATGTTCCGCGACGACTCCTTCCATCCCTCCTACTCTCAGCCCCGCCATTCCTCGCCACCATCTCCAACAGCTCGCCAGGACGAGGCAAACAACCTCGACGACATCTTCGGGTCCGCCCCATCATCTCCGACTCTCTCCTATGCCACGCGATCCACCCGCAACGATGAGCCCTCCGAAGTCCCTCGACTGCGGTCTGCGCATAGCACCGCTGGATACCGCGACGGCTTGACGAATGCGAAAGGCACAACCATCCAAGAAGGGTTTGACGAGGGATATGGGCTGGGCGCAACTATGGGGTTGCGGATTGGTTCCATTCTAGGGACACTGGAAGGGATCTATGCTGCAGCTGCGAAAGCAGACACCAAGCGTGCCCCGGCTCTGGATGATGGTGGAGTCCGAATCGGCACTGGATCTCAACCAGAGACTGAGAGGCTGAAGGCTCTGGTCGTGAAGGCACGCAGTGAGCTGCGTACTGAAGGTATCTTTGGCAGACAGTACTGGGGCGAGGATGGCATCTGGGTATACGACGTACAAGAAAATGGTGGTGGATGGAAGGACGTCGTGGATGCACACCCCTTGATTCAGTCCTGGGAGGCTGTGGTCGCAGAAGAGGTGGCCAAGGTCAACTTAGACACCGGTGTCATGGACAGAACGGAGGTGAAGAGGTTGGGAGAAGACGATGAGCCAGTCAACAGGAGCTGAGGGCACCTTCGAAGGGAGTCATGACCAGACACACACCACTACCCTCACATGCTCAGCAGGATGGCGCCAAGAAATCCATCTCTCAGGGATATGCACAAGCCATAACACTGGCTATAGCCCAAGGTTTCAGTTCTCTGAGCTGACAGGCAAGACCGACTTGCCAGGCCGACGCTTCGGTATTTCACTGCCGGTGTTATACCGGCTGCCCAGAACCCTTGTTGTTTGCAACTTAACCCACATAACTGATGAGGGAGGCCGCGTCACAACTCACGCCCCGTACCTTAATGGGATATTACAGTATGACGGTAACCTGTACATAGAATAGAAATATTCATGGGTAATGGATATGATTACCCATGGAGAAAGCAGGGGAATGGCGCATTGAAGCTCGTGTACGGCGCGAAGGTTTAGCGGACAGCAGCTTCAGCTTTAAATGGTGGCAATACCAATTGATATAGACAAATTCAAGTAAAATCAAGCCTTAACAATATGCTTGGACCAATTGACATTTGTTGTCATAACCTTATTTTCCTCCCAGCAATTATTGAGTCGGTCGCGTGCTAGCTGCCAAGTTATAAGGGGAAATGATCAGTGTGGATAAGATAACGCGGCCTAAGCAACGTCATCGTCTCAACTACAAGAAATTGAGACCTCCTTGCCTTCCAAGTGACACAATGTCTGACATCTGACAAGGACGACAGTTCATGGCGATCCCTCCTACATGATGGCAGAAATTTTCTATCAGTATGTGAGCTGAAGCCAAGAACACGACCAATTGTATATTACAGCGCGCTTAGAAGTTTGTTTTCGGAGTACTGTGAATGGCTTCGTGGTCTAGAGCGTGACACAGGTACCAGGCTCACGTGGGCATGCTTCACAACAACACAAAGGAATAGAACCTGAGCCCAGTCGGCTGGACTCATCGCTGTCATGGATATGGAGGAGGCCAGTATAGAGAAGACCGACATAGAGAGGAGCCACATAGAGAGGAGCCACATAGAGAAGACCGACATAGAGAAAGGAGAGTTCGAGGAACCCATAGACTGGGCCACCGCGAGGTGGACGAAGGAAAGGATACTGCGCCAGATCCTTTCCTATACACTGGTACGTTGCCTTCCCACCACAACATCTAACTCCCTACTAACATCGTATCTCCAGGCCCTCTGCAGCATAGCAATCCTAGCACTCATCTTCCACCCACGCTACACGCCCTCGGAAAACAGGGACCAAAACCCCCATCCCCAAGGAACCATCCCCTCCTACGCAATCGACTACGGTTCGTCCCCCCCCACCCCAAGTTTTCACTACTCCCCATCCTAACGCTCTCTCCAGCACCCCTCGTCTACCTCGACATCGACGAAGAATACTTCCCCTCCTCCCTCGCCACCCACATCCAAAACACCCACCCATCCCTCGACCACACCGCCCTCCCCCTCAACACCACCCTCACCCTAACCAACCTCTCCCACCTCAACACCCTCGGTAACGAAGGGCTCAACATCTACCTAACCTCCACCCTCGACGCCAGCACCTTCCCCAGCTGGCTAACCGGCACAAAGCCGTCTTCCACAGGCCTCACATCTTCTACTTCCGCCGCCATAATTGCCGTCCCCCGCTCTGCTGGCGTGGTGGACGTGTTCTACACTTACTTTTACTCTTTCAACCTCGGTCCCATGGTCCTTGGTCAGAGGCTGGGGAATCATGTTGGGGATTGGGAACATAATATGATTCGCTTCCGAGACGGGGTGCCGGAGGCGATCTGGTTTTCGCGGCATGGCGGCGGGCAGGCGTTTGCTTATGATGCTGTGGAGAAGATTGGGAAGAGGCCGGTGGGGTATGCGGCGAGGGGGACGCATGCGAATTATGCCTCGCCGGGACGGCATGATTTGGTGCTCCCTGGGGCGCATTTACCCTTCGATCTGCTGTTGACGGATCACACCTCCAACGGAACATTATGGGATCCCAGCCTAAACGCATTTTGGTACACCTACGATGCTGTCAGCGCGGAGTTTACAGGCTCGACGAACATAGGCAGCAGCGAACACGGCAACCCCATAGGCGCGATGGAGTTCCGTGGCCGCTGGGGGGATAAACAGTACCCAGACCGCGATGGGAGGCAGAGCTGGTGGTGGGGGTGGAGGAGGTGGGTTGATGGGCCGAGGGGGCCGTGGGATAAGGGGCTTGCGAGGGAGGGGGTTTGTCCAGATAAGGGGTTTGGGGGATGTGTTGTGAAGCAGGATTTGAGGGAGGAGGAGGGGAGGGGGGTTAGGGTGGGGAGTCAGGCTTGGGTGGGGAGGGATTAGGGGACGGGGCGGGGGGGGGGATATAAATATACCAAGAGAGCGAGAGAGCATTTTAGAGGAGCTTGTCTGTTGCTATGCATAGTTTATTTCTGCCGTGAGAATGGCAGCTACAATGAATAGACTTTGAATTGATTGGCATCCTCGTATTGATCGTGTAACAACCACACGGCCCGATCCGATCCCCAATCGATGTGATACGATACGAGGACCCGAATGAGGCAATGAGCAGCGCTGTCAAGGAGAAGGGATGTCAACTCTAAATTACGCATGCATTAGCGTCGGTTGTCAGAGTACGGGTAAGCTGGGCTGTGTTATTAATTCGGAATCATTCTCTATGGTATGGGCTGTTTCTTTATTTGGTGTATATGGCGAGTATACATGGGGTTTAGGGGTAGAATTGATAAGTGCCAGATGGGGGAGAAGCAAATCCACCTCTTTAAACCACCACACACTCACATCAACAACAGACAATCAAAGACTATTCGACATCAAGCATACAACTTCCATTCAGGTTTTCCCTCATAAAACATTAAACCTAAAAACGCATAAATATATGATAAATAACCGGTCAAGCTCTGCGCTAGATCCATAAATGACAGTAGGCTACCTACCCAACTAAACACTCGGAAACACAATCCAATCCAATACATTTCATTCCACTCCCTCCCCATCGCTAAACTCAGATTTCAACAAACCATCATCTCCAAAATACATATCATCACAATATTTCTCTTAAAACATAGAAGCGAATATTTTCAGACCCAATCCCCACACACATTTTACATCAACAGCGCCAACACACCCACAACAGCCGCCGCGACGACGCTTCCACCAACGCGTCCAGCACCACCAACAAACGGAGTCTGCGGAATCGTCGGGCTTCCAGTGCCAACGGCCTTGATGCCGCCAGTCGGGACAGCAGTCTGGAGGGTAGTCTTAGTCTCTTCATCACAGATCGTAGTGTACAGCGCCTTCGTCTCCGTAACGACACTAGTCGTCTTCTCGTTAGCGGGGCAGTTCGTCACGCTAGGCGGGCACGCGGTGATGGTGTGGATGATAGTCGTGTAGACGGTGCTTGGCTTCCCGGACTTGGTGGGCTTAGCGGCGCCGGTGGTGGTTGGGGCGGGGGTGATGGTAGGGTTGCCGGGGCACCAGGTGGTATAGTCAGTTAGGGTGGCGGTGGTGAGGTGGCCGACGGGGCAGTTGGTCACGGTGGGGGCGCAGCTGGTCACGGTGTAGACGGTTGTGCGGAGGATGGTGGAGGTGAGGGTTGGAGAGTCACTGATGGTGTTGTTGCCCCAGTGGCCGGTCGAGGTGGTTGGGGCGGGGGTGATGGTGGGGTTGCCGGGGCACCAGGTGGTGTAGTCGGTTAGGGTGGCGGTGGTGAGGTGGCCGAGGGGGCAGTTGGTCACGGTGGGGGCGCAGCTGGTCACGGTGTAGACGGTGGTGCGGAGGATGGTGGAGGTCAGGGTTGGGGAGTCGCTGATGGTGTTGTTGCCCCAGTGGCCGGTCGAGGTGGTCACGGCGGTGGTGGATGGGCCGGTGGTTAGCGGGCCAGTGGTGATTGGCCCGGCGGTGGAGGTGGTGATGGGAGCCTTGGTGCT